>JBCJKH010010163.1:0-15030 GCA_039877255.1 Loriculus beryllinus | reverse complement strand
GAAGCTGTGGCTGCCCCATCCCTGGCAGTGTTCAAGGCCAGGTTGGACACAGGGGCTTGGAGCAAGCTGCTCTAGTGAAGGTGTCCCTGCCCAAGGCAGGGGATTGGAACTGGGTGAGCTTTAAGGTCCCTTCCAGCCCAAACCAGGCTGGGATTCTGTATCTCACATTTGTACTTGTCAAAGATATTGCTGATAGTGACTTAAGAGGTACTTGTTTCTTTGGCTGTGTCTATAATGCCCTATAAAGGCGTTGAAAAATGATCATTGCCCGGAATAATTCAGGCACTGTTTGATACTTTTTATTGGCAAAACCTCAGCTTGACAATATATCCCCGTGTTGCTGTCAGTGCTCAGGGTCTCTCTGATGAGACTGTCCCAGGACAGTTATCTGCTGTGAAGAGTGACATTGTCCTTGTTTGTTCTCAACAGCTCTCCTCACAGGTAGCCCAGCCAAAACATCATTCTCTGTCGTTCCACACGAGATGGTCCCCTCTGGTATCTGCTCCTGAGACATCCCTCCTTTCCTCTGTGCTTTCCTAAGGGAAGTTGGGATGGGTGGGATATGGGAGCTGCCCCTTCCATCCCCTCTCTTGCACACACCCAGGAGGTGGGAGATGAGTGCAGTGTAACTATGTTATGGTTTATGTTTGTTTCTCTCTTTTACCCCTCTGGAACTTGGGTCCCAAAAATAGCACAAGTTTGAACTGGCAGATGTTTCATTTGTCCTTTAGGAGAGGACCAAAATTAGCCTCTCATTTGGCACCTAAATAAAGCAACTTAACTGCCTTTATGTGAACTTTGCAATTACTGTCTATTGAAGTTGCAACGTTTTGTTGTGTTCGATGGGGAAGGCTATTATGTAAGTAACACCCCACCTCAAAAGCCAACAGACCTTGAAAGAGAGGACAAACAGAGCCCAACTGGTTTGTTTTGGGATTGCTGAGTTTTTCCTTTTCCTCGTCTGAGGCAGGTGTTTTTTTCCCTAATGAAGGTTTCATTTAATAAATACAGGAGAAAGTAACTTGGAAATGCTCAGAGCTGTCTATTGTAAAGCTAGAAAAAAACCCAATAAAAGGACAGAAATGGTTTTCTCTCATTTTCAGAGAAAAATCTGCACAGAATGCCTGAAGCTGGGTTAGCAGTGGGACTCCCCAGGGGCAACAGAAAGATGTTATAATCAATTACCACATCATAACACTGATGTATGATAATTACTGAGTGTTCCTCCTGAGATAGTGCAGCATTTGGCTGGGATGCGGCTCTTTCATGGTCCACTGCCTGATTAATATGCAAATAATAGGCTGATTGCATGATGAATGCAGAAAATGAGTTCGCTGATAACGTGAGCACCGAAGCGGGAAGATGATAAATTACTTTTACTGACTGTCCTACATTAAGTACCCTTTCTCAACAATTTTATCACAAATTAAGTAAAGCAGTATGGAGAGATTATGAGGATGTGTAAAATAATGTACCTTAATAGCTTTTATAATATTGTTGCATACAATGTAAATGTCATTTTGTTTCAGTACTTTAGCCAGTACTCCTCCTGAAGAGCACTGTGTTTAGTAGAGCAATGCTCAGGGTCACTCTTCTTCAACTGCTTGCTTCTGAGATGAAGAACAACCCGCCACGTTGTTGTTAGATGGGACTTCTCTCTTGGGAAGGAGGGCAGTCATTAGCCTGGGATCCATCCCATGTGTATCCTGCCCATCGCAAATGAATGTCCACATTGTTTAGTGGGGAAGGTATGTTTAAATGCAGCACACACTGCACATATGCATTCTGCTTCATATGCTTGTCTGGAGCAGACAAGAGGTTAAAGTCTCCAAGGAGGATGTAGAAATACCTTCACATTCAGGCTTACAACAGGGGAGGACAATAAACTGTTAGAGACATGGTAAGGCGTTAAAGTTAGTTTCTAATCACAAGGTCAGCAAGTCAACAAAGACACCATGAGATGCAGCAGAACCTCTAAAAGCTCTAACTCAGTTTCCCAAAAGGCATTGTGCACTCATTTATTTTGATTGTACTAAAAATATAACTATGTGGGGTTGTGGCATCTTGATTGATTGCTTTCTTGACATATTTGTTTTAACATTCAGAAAATCCATAATAAAGTTTCTGCACACAAGCTGGTTTAATAATAAGGTTATTGAAAATATTTTCCAGCAGTTATTCCTAAATACTGACTTCTGACTTAAGTAACAGAAACAGAGAAAAATCTCAATACTACATAAAGATTTGCAGAGTAGAGCAATGCCTTTCAAAGCAGCTGTGATTTTGCCATTAATCACCTAATTTAAAATCTGATAGCTTCTTAGAAAGGATTATTTAATTCTTTAAAGACGATATGTAAAAACTATCAATTTACCATTTAGCACTTTCTTAGGTCAGAAAGCTGTGTGGGAACAGGGAGGCATTTGAGGAGATTCTCCCTATGTGCTTGTTGTGGTGGTTACCTCTTCCATAGACATCCACTTTTGGCCAGTGAGACCGGGAAAAGATTTGGGTGCTGTTGGCATGACCAGAGCATTGCTCTGATGTTTCTGATTTTGTGTCTACATCCAGCTAAAAATATTCTCAAGTTCCTTTCTTTTCCCCTTCATTTGTTGTAGAATAGCACTTAACATCAAGGCTGCGTAGAGACCTCACGCTTCCCTGTAGGCCAAAGTGCCTCCTATTTGAGAGTTTCATCAGGTGGTGTGGTTGTGTCAGGGGTTGGTATGTCTGTTCCAAAGCCTGATAGATCTCAGTGACACTTCTCAGTTTAATTGCTTAACTCCAGTCATATCTTTCTGCACAAGATTCTGGATATCCTGGATGTTCAGACTGATTCTAAGAAATTCTTTACTGTGAGGGTGCTGAGGCACTGGAATGGGTTGCTCAGGGAGGTTGTGAATGCTCCATCCCTGGCAGTGTTCAAGGCCAGGTTGGACAGAGCCTTGGGAGGCACGGTTTAGTGTGAGGTGTCCCTGCCCATGGCAGGGGGGTTGGAACTGGATGATCTTAAGGTCCTTTCTAACCCTGACTATTCTATGATTCTGTGAGGAAGGTTAGCCTTAAATGGTTTGTTTAATTATGCTTTAATTATGCAGAAAGTGAAAGCATGATATGACTGAAAGAAATCTCTACTGTAAAAGACTTCCAGAGGCAGAACATCTAATGTGAACTCTGGCAGTAAATGTGTAAATGGTGCTTGTTTTCCACTTTGATTTGGAAGTAGATAAACTTATTCATCAGATGTCTTTGGATGTTGAACTTGCTGGTACCCAGTACTTTGGATTACATAACATATGGGCTGCTAAGTATATGTAAGATGCTGATCTTAATCTAGAGTGTTAAGAGTTAACACAGTTATCTGTCATGTTTTTCTCAGTCTCTGTAGTACGCTTCTTCTCTTCTCTTACCTAAAAATGGGATCTTTGACATTCTTAGTCCTTGACACTTTTGCTGACCTGCTACCTAAATGGTATACTGGCTTAACTACAGTTTGATATCTTCATGAGCTTGTGGGCATGTTGTTTTGCTTCACCTCAACAAGCATAAAGAAATTAAGCTGACTGATACAATATCTGGAATGACTTCTGAATGTCGTTAATGCAACGTATAAAATACATGTCTTATGTTCCATACATGTTTCAAAGGTCAAGTCTCTCCAAAATGGCATAATGCACTGTGATTTGCCTCCCTACTGTAATTTTCTCAGCTGTGTTGGAATGCCCTTTCCTCCTACAGTGACATGTTTTGGAAATTTTGTCACCTCCTGCCCACTCGCCTTTAGGGTTTCATTTTTAAACAAGATTCCTCTGCTTTGACATAGCCATACTCTGCTCTTTAGTCTCTAATAAAGTTTTCTTCATGTTATGAATCCCATTTGAACAGTGTAGGCCGTATATGTGCTTTAGAGCAGTTGTGTCATGATTTGCAAACACAGCAAATCTGTATAATGTTGTTCTGTGATGATGCTCAAGCACTGAAAGTGTTATGTTTTTATCAGGGCATTGTTCATTGAGCTGTGACATTTTGCTTTTCAGCAGAGCTAGCTTGTGTAGCTGTTCTCAAAGTTAGCTTTGTTAGTACTGCTTGTGGGCTGAGGCACCATACACTGCATGTGGGTTTGGGGGTTTTTCTTTGTTTTGTTGGGGGGTTTTGTTTGATTCTTCAGAGACTGATTTTAATACTTGTAATAATGGTAATCGTTTTGCTCTCCTTTTTAAGAACGCTGTTCCTCTTACATTAAGTTGTCCTGTGGATAGCTTTTCTCAGGTGCTCTTGTAGAACCATTATAAATATTTAAAAATATCTGTTGTCCCTGCTCAGGAAGAAAGGAAGAAATCTGACCTATTTCTGACACTGAATGATGACAGATCCACACAAAGGCATCCTTGAATACCGCAGCTTCATGAGATCGGGAGGAGTTCTTAGTTTCTACGTGTATAAATTACCTAGAGCATCATAGTTTGTTAGGGATAAATATGTTTCTTAGGGATAGTTCCTCGGTTTTTTTCCGCTTTTATTGGTCTAGACTGGGGTGACAAGAACTTGTACAAAGGTTTTATAATCTTAGTTTGAAGTTAGTTATAATTGAAAATGAAAGGAATTTCTTTAAGAACATAAAAGCATTATGAGAAACAAGCTTTAGGAAACTTGCTGTGGTAATTCAAAGTGCCAGTATCCTCAGTTAATGGAGGCAAGTTAGCAGTAGGGAACATCTACATCTCAGCTGCTCTAATATGAATCTAGTTGTTTGAACTTTAGCTGCTCATCAAAGCGGGATCTAAGATGATACGAGCCTATGAGCTGATGTGGTAGAGCACATTCCTTCTGCAAGGGTTCTCTTCTCTTTGGAAAGCAGCATGTCATTACCCACCATCCCTTGTCCCGTGCCATATGTATGGATATAATTTCTCTATTCCATACTCATACCCACACACACTTCCCCAAATAGGAACAGTTGATGACTTGGGCTCCATCTCTGGAGGTGGGCGCTCAGGGAAGGGAAGGTGACATATTGTACTGTTAGGTGCCAAGACCCACTTGAACTGAGTCATCACCACACTCGTGGTTCCTTACAAGGTTCATCCTACTTTGGTTCTAGTGGTTCCTGCTATACTGTTCCTGTAATGTACAACTCAAATCATGAGTTATTTCTCCCAAGTTTAAATCTCCTGGAGTTATACACTGGATTTCCCCATCCTTCCACATTACCTACCAGGTGCACTTGAGCAAACATAATCCCACAAACAGCTTGGCCTTATCCCAAAGGAGAAACAACCTTAACAACCTTTTCCAACTACTAACAAGCACTGAACTCTAATATGCAGTAAAGTAAGCCTAGTGACCATCACAGGTGCCTGCCAATTAACAGCTGTAATGTGCTCAGATCAAAGCTGTCATTATCTTTAGTCCCACATTAGCACCAAAAAGGACTCTAGTGGGCTGACCCTGCCCAGCAGCATGCACCCAGTGACTTGCTCACTCCCATCTCCCACAAGATGGGGAGAAGATAGCAGGAAGATGAGAAGACTCATGGATAGAGATAATGGCAGTTATTGGGGAAGGTAAAAGCTGCGTGCTTAAGCAGAACACTGGGCAGATGTTCAGCCACCTTCAAGAAAGCAGTGCCTCAGTACACTTAATGGTTCCTTGGGAAGACACAATAACCAAGAATATTCCCCCTTCCTCCTCTTTTCCCTGAGCTAATTTTTGCTGTGCACTACACCACATAGTATGGAATGTCTCTCTTGTCAATTGGGAATGGCTGTCCTGGCTGCATCCCCTCCTAACCTCTTGCCCATACCAGCGTTCTTGGCTGGGGGGAGAAAAGAGCAGGGCAGAGTGGGAAAGAGAGAAAGCCTTGGTGCTGTGCAAATACTGTCCAGTGATAGCCAAAATATTCTTGTGTTATCAGTGTTGGTTTAGCCAAAATTACAGAGAATAGCACCATACTGGCTGCTGTGCAGAAAATAACAGCCAGACTTGGTACAGCATCTACCAGGGAGGTTATGGATTTGAACTCCTGGAGTAAAATTGCCCAAAGCTTGCTGGTGGAACGTCTTTACTTGGACAACTGCTGTTGTTCGCAGTAGGATTATTGTAGCTGAATAATTAAGGGAGTTTTAAAGCTTTTGCATTGTTGAGCACTTGACTGCTTGGTTTATGTAAGCATTGCTGTTTCATAGCTGAAGTGTGCATACAAAGAAATAAATATGCATGTGATCACAGTTTATCTCTGCTGTTTGTTCCCCAGAGCAACATCAGAAAGATTAATATCCTCCGTTTCTTTATCCTGCTTGAAATGTGGGAAGTGGGATTGTAAATTTATGGGAGTGCTTGGTACTTAATTTAGTGACAATTACTAGATATTAAGGTGCCAGTTCCTCAAAGTACTCACTAGAGAACCCTGTTCCCTTGTTGTGGGATCTCTCTGTGTAAAAGAAATTAGCAGTTAAATGACTATATTGAACAGGTAGGACATTCTTTGTTTGCTCTTAATGCCTTATCCCATAATGTTCTTACAAGCCTTACTCATGCTTGAATTGGTCTTTATATTTTTGTCAACCAGCAGAGCTGTGGGATGTGTTAGTGAGGCAAGCACTGGAATATCAAGTGTCTTATTGCTCTAACTTGCAGGCTTCCTTCTGTGCAATAGTCTTGCATTATTTTTTGTGTGAGTACTGTGTTACTGCCCAGATATGTAAAATGGGGGCAGATGAAGCATGAGACTATCATGGGACTGACTGAATATGACTCAGTGTGAATAGACAGGCTGCTGCTAAGGAAATGGCTTGCCTTGGTTAAACATAAGGGCTAACTAACTATGCATTTCTTTCTTTTTTGCTAGCAGTGACAAGACAACGTCTGGATGTCTGCAGCCTCTCTTGGGTTATTCTAGCCTGTTCACATTGTTTCCATAGCTTTTGTGTCTATTGATGGCTAATGAAGAGGGATGTTCAGTCTAATGGCCAATTGCTGCAGCTGGTTAAAGCGGTGGCAGGAACCTGTCAGGTAAACATGTGAAAGTATTTTATGTTTCTGTAATGACCTTTCCAAACTGTATTTCACCTGTTTTACTTTATCTGCTATATAATATTGTTTCAGACTTTTTAATTCTGTGACAAAATCCATGGAATTCTACTGTTCTCGTTTGTTTCTGTAGCTTTTACTTTGACATCCTGCATCCTTTTCCCTCCAGTTAGCAGACATGCACTGGTAGTATGTAGTTTGTTTCAAACTGCTTGCAAACTATGGGGAAGGGAAATAAAAGCTGCACCACACTTATTTAGACTTTGCAGTCATATAGAAGGATTTGCTGTCTTCTTCAATGCTACGTTATGTAGGTTTTACAGAAGGTGATGCTGTTCAAAGAACTATATTGGGTTGAATAACTCTCTGACATCACCAATGTGTTATAGACAATTGTGAGTTTATAAATGTCCATGGCTATTCAGATTTTAGCTTACCTTTAAAGTATAATTTTCTAAGATCCTACTGTTAATTTTTAGGTTCTTTCCTCGGAGGTTTGTGGCTCTTCTGAAAGAATCATAGAATCATAGAATAGTTAGGGCTGGAAAGGACCTTAAGATCATCCAGTTGCAACCCCCCTGCCATGAGCAGGGACACCTCACACTAAACCATGCCACCCAAGGCTCTGTCCATCCTGGCCATAAATTATACTTCATATATGATGCTATTACAGTTTGGAGTCCAGAAATAACAATGCGTTTAGTATTATTTTACTTAAAGGGGCATAAAAATAAGTGAGTTCTTTTGATAACTCTTAAGTCTTTGCGAATAAGAGGAACAACTAAGGTATGCGTGTAGATATGTTTTTCCTCTTGCTTTGTTTAAAATCCTATCGTGGTATCAATTCTAACCTGTATACCAGTTTGCTTATATAAAGTACTTATTTAACACCACTGGTTTACATGTTTGCACTTTAGATTGCTCCTGCTTGAAACAAAGGCACAATGAGTACCAGTGCCACTTATTTAAAACATCTGATGTTGTCTACACAAGTGTTGTGTACTGTATAGCGTTGTTCAGATGCACTGGTTGAGGCAGAAATAAATTCCTAATATAGGCACAACTTTGAGGCAGAGAGATGGCAAAAATACAAGGGAATGGAAATGAAATTATAAAAATAATGAAATTTACAATGCTGTGAAATTTGATTTCTAATATAGGCAGATAAAAGTTGAAAGCAAAATGGTTATCTTACTTGAAATTCGCAGTACAGTGTTAGACGTACTATTTCATGCCTTTGTCTGCTGTTCTTATCAGATGATTGCACAGAAGGGAGGTTTAGATAGCAGGAATAAATTCTATACTGTGAGGGTGGTGAGGTGCTGGCATAGGTTGCCCTGAGAAGCTGTGGCTGCCCCATCTGTGTTCAAGTGTTCAAAGCCAGATTGGACAGGGCTTGGAACAACCTAGTTCAGTGAGAGGTGTCCCTGCCCATGGCAGGGGATTGGAACTTGGATGAACTTTTAAGGTCCCTTCCAACCCAAACCAGTCTGTTATTCTATGATGTATTGATCACCACATATGCAGCTGTAGCAATGTCTGTTACTTTGTATTTTGCCGCCTATTCTTTCTACTACTTTATGCTAAGTTTTCTACGTATGCATTAAAAAAAAACCCTTAATATAAGTGATGTCTATATAGACAAAAAAAAAGGTTTGAAATATCTTTTTTGTTTTTTCTTGTTCTTTCTTTTTTTTCTCCTTATGGAGGAAGGTGACACTAATAATGGTGGGTCTTGATAATGCTGGTAAAACTGCTACAGTCCGAGGAATTCAAGGAGGTAAGCAATTCGTTTGTGGATCGTCTACATGGAGCATTGAAAGTGAGAGTATAATTACTAATTTTCCACCATTTAAATCTTTAAATAGTGCTTTATCTCTTAATTCATCTCTGCCTCCCATATTGTTGAAAGAAAATGTGGTGATCATACTGCCAAAGGTGGTACACGTGCGGTTGCCAAAGTGAGCCTGTCACAGGCCCTATTGTGTGAAGACCTGCAGATGATGAAAGAATGAAGGGATCTTACCTTTGAAACATAAGATCCTGAATTTTGGTAGCTGATAAATTACACTAGGGTGACTTAAAAAGTAGGTACTCCCAGTCATGTGCTTTATGATCAGAACTAGCAGAGTAAGCTCCACATCATCTGCTCATTGGCTGCTGCACTCCACGTCATGTTGAGCTAAGGTAGACCAGATAGTGGTACTTCAACAAAGTTGCTACCATTTTGCCACATCTTTTTCAAGGGTAATAGTATGGTGTCCCTTTTACAGGGCTTGCAGAGATCTGAGCCTTCAATTAAGCTTCAGGGTTGATAAAACCAGTATTTTTGGCTGTGTATTAGCCATACAGACTACAAGAGGAGGCTGCAGTTACATCTGCTGGATTTTAGAACTGAAATATGTTTCAATTCTTGGGTGTCTTAAACCTAAGCAAATCAGCATGGTTACCAAGGTTGTATGTGCCAGAATGGATCTGCAGCTTATATGGCAGACCCTGTTTTTACATTGAAGATTGTTCGTCATTGGAGGCTTCGCCATACAACGGGAGCTGATGTTTCAGCAATATCTCTTTATATTCAGCACAATCAATAACGTTCACCCTTAACCAACCCTCATGTTCACATTGTGCTCTTTGGTAAGAGCACATACTTATGGCTCACAATGCAAATTGTTCTTCAGAATTAAGTCTGCTGAGTTTGAAGCTGTAGTTTTTCACAAATGGGGGTCCCAGACCCTTCTCTTGGTGAAGTCTTGGCTTATGCTCTTCTGGCCAAGGGGTCTGTCCTAAATGCCCATCACAGCTGTGTGTAAAGGAGAAACATGGAGCAGAAGGCTAATGGTGATTTAGCTTTTGCCCTGCTCTTCAGAGCTCAAGCTGAATTTTACATCTGTTTCTCTTGCCTTGTGCTACCAAGCACATAAAACAGTTAGAGAGATCCAAGTAACTCACCCCTACAGTAGAGAGCTTAGTGATGTGAGGCAAATACGGGGTTTCTTTACCCTCTGAAAAGGGTGACAGTAAGCAAAAGTATTAAATATAAATGTATAGATTTGTAACATATGGCATGACAAACTAAAACTAGTTGGAAATTTTTTGTCCCCCTCCCTCTTCCCAGTGCCCCTACCTAAATTAATGTGAAGTAACTGGTTGATAGACTAGTGTGCTAATTTGGAGTTGCCTAAGGAGAGGGAAAATATTAAGGTAAAAACTATGTGATTAGCAATATGGTGCCACTTACTAGGGATGGTTTCCTTTAAAATATTAATCTTGCTACACAAATCATGATATAAAAAACCTTTTAAATAACTAAGGACACTTTTTACTGAAGCCTTTCTTTGAACTCTGACAGAGTCTCCTGAAGACGTGGCTCCAACAGTTGGGTTTTCCAAGATTGACCTTAAACAGGGACGCTTTGAAGTCACCATCTTTGATTTAGGAGGTGGAAAACGAATTCGAAATATCTGGAGAAATTACTATGCTGAGTCCTACGGTGTCATATTTGTTGTGGATTCCAGTGACATTGCAAGAATGGAAGAAACGAAGCAAGCCATGATAGAAGTTTTAAACAGCCCGAAGATATCAGGAAAACCCGTGTTAGTGTAAGTAACATTAAGAAATGCTCTCCTAATAATCTGAAATGTTGTAAATTTTGACCTTTGATGCATCTTCTAGAGTATTTACGTATAGAATAAACATAGGTGTAGAGAACAATAATGCTACTGTAACATCAGCACTAAGTAATATTGCAGTTAGTTTGACAGTATTTCTGAAATATTTATGTATGCCAGACATCATAATAGTGAACAAAGCCTTTTCCCTTTTTTCCCCTCCCTCTTTCCCAACTTGCATGCGGTGATATACTGAATCCATTCACTGCATCTGGCGTTAGACCTTGTCTAGTCTTTCTCAGGGGTATTTCTCAATCATTAGTTGTGTAGGGTTTTTTAAACTCTTGCAGATTCTAATATCACTTGAAATGGGATGATAGGTTAAGGATTTTTGCAAGTTTGGTATGTCAATGTGGTGTAAAAATATTGTTACTACTTAGGCCTACATTGATTACTTGAATTGTAAATGGTTGATTATATTCAGCCATACCACTAATCTCTCCACAATAAATGTCTTGTTTGCTTAACACATGGTGGTGCTGCTGATACATGATCAGCAAAATCTCATTAAAGAAGGCTTACTGTAATAGTATTTGGCATGTGCTTTTGTTTCAGTGCGTGCATTTAAAAACAAGAAAGTTAAAGTTTATAAGGTCTGGAGCCATTCTCTCACAGAATAGGTAGATTCATGAATTTCTCTGCTTAAACATTTAGTTTTCGTGAAATATTGAAAATAACGTATTTTATTAAATTTAGTCACACACCACAGGTCTTTGAGGAGAAGTACCCTTTTGAAGACACAAAATAAACCGTGAAAGTTTAAAATGGTTTACCAGGACAATGTCTTTGTCTGGTGGGTGTAAGACCTCCAGAATACAGTAATTACACAACATTCCTGTGCTCTTAAGTAGCATTGTAGGGTGAGTTGGCTAATTGCTTTGATCAAGTGGAGAGTAGTTCAGCAGGCTATAATAGTGTTTACTTCCATTGCTATCTGAATGTTATTAGAACAGGAAGGCAATAAAACCAACTTAATACAACTAGTTTGACTCAAACCTGTCCTTGAAAATGCAACTATGACAGCTGACAGCTGAGCAGTGTTTCTAAATAGGTACATCTTTAGGTTTGTCTAGTTGTTGGTTTGTTTTCTCATACAAATCTCTATGCCCTAATACTGTAATAAAGTTTATCTGGCTGGCTGGCTGTACCTGAAGAGAGCCCACTCAGGATCAAATCCCAGAGGTTTTGCTTCATTTCAGTAGGTAATCAGAAGGCAGAGTGTATTAACTGTGTCTAATGGTAACAAGTTTTTTGGCTCAGCTGTCTAACTGATTGAGCCTCAAGCTTTGAACAGAATTTGCTTTTGCAGTGTCCCAGTTCTGTGGAAGGATCCTGTAGTGATAGGACAAGGGGTAACGGGCTCAAACTTAAACAGGGGAAGTCTAGACTGGATATAAGGAAGAAGTTCTTTACTGTAAAGGTGGTGAGGCACTGGAATGGGTTGCCCAGGGGAAGCTGTGAATGTTCCATCCCTGGCAGTGTTCAAGGTCAGGTTGGACAGAGCCTTGGGTGCCATGGTTTAGTGTGAGGTGTCCCTGCTCATGGCAGAGGGGTTGGAACTGGATGATCTTAAGGTCCTTTCCAACCCTAATGATTCTGTGATTCTATGATCCAGTAATTTTTTGTTTCATGCTTCCTATATCAGCCTGCATCTTGAGTTACGACTTCTTTCCTGTATTGTCTTTGTTTCTGTTTGGTATCTGCGTTCATGGCATGGCTATGCTACTCTTGGCATGTTCAAATCACTAAACCCTAAAATTTGTTCCAGTGTTTGAAGCACATCTTAACTTGTGAAGTCTGTTAAGTTGTGAAGCAGGAAGGCTTGGTCAGCGAGCACTAGTGTTTGTGGTATGGAAATGGAGTGCTTAGCAAATGAGTTTAAGCTGGTCCCATGCACCTTCACTTGCCTTCCCTTCCTTTCCCTTTCCTTCCCTTCCCTTCCCTGAAGATGACTTTGGTTGGAGATGCAAACCTCCGCCACTCCTACTTGCCAAATAAAAGTTCTGTGGCATAAACTTTCTTCCCTTAAGTCCCTAAAAATGCAAACATATCAAGAGCAGAATAAATGAGACAGCAGGTTGACAAATGTGGGGTGAAAATCAGCTTTTTTACTATTTCCTTTTAAGGATGCTCAGCTTTTGGTTTGTAGTTAGTTTATTTGTTTGTTTCAATGAGGTACCTTGCATCCACGTAGCTGTAAGTTCCCTAATGTCTTGTTTAGTTTCTAGTTGGTGCCTTTTAGTCTCTGCATGTGTGAAGTCCAGTATTTGCTGAAAACAAAACAGTGATGTCTGAGTATTAAATCCAGGGAGGTTGAAGCTGACTGTAAGTAATTCCCTTATCTCCCGTGTTCTTGCAGTGCAGAGCACAATCCCTTTTAGTAGAATACTGTTACAATTTCATACCAGAGGAGAGAAACTTCTCTGTGATTTCCATGTTCCACAAGCATGTCTCTTGTCTGGACTGCTGCTTTCCTCCAGCACTTGAAATAAACAAGGAGAAGCAGAAAAGCAGGTGTAATTTGTTTATTCTCTGATCTCTATAGGTGTACAGATTTCTCCACTATGTTGTTTGTATGCTTAAATACTAAGTGATTCATTAATGTTTTATTAATTACCAATAATCATCTTAAAAGCTAATAAAAGAACCTAAACTCTAGAGGAATGGGAGGAAATAGCTGTGACTTCAGAGTGTGTGTGTGTGCTGGAGAGTGATGACCTGAACAGAATGAAGCAATTAGAATTTTTACACTGGATATTCATGTTTCTTTCTAAGCATGCATTGAACCCATGTACCAAAATTTCAACTGCCAGGTCTGAATTTCAGTCTAATGCTCTTTACCCTAATTTGTGCTATATGCAGTGTCTTGTACAGGGGTGTATCTGTGAGTATGCTGTAAGATTGAATGCAAGTCCATTCTGGGCTTTGAAGGCAGCAGCAGAAGTTGCTGTATGTGCAGTATTCGGTGTACATACTATCTGCTTGTCCTTTTCCTTGTTTGTGTATGTGTACTTCTGCTAGATAGTAATCAAAAAGATAGAACTACTGTATTCTTTCACATTTATGTGCTTTTATCTATCCGGACAAAACTAATTTTGCCAGTTACACTGGGGAAACTACAGTCTTCATGGCTGATAGCTAAGATGGACCTTTGAAATAAACCATTGCTCATAAGGCAATTAATTTGTTTATTTGAAGGATCATTCCAGTTATCAAGTTACCAGTAGCATACTTGTGGCTATGCTCTATGATCTTTTCCTTCTTAGTTAATAAAACTTCGAAAAGAGTGATACTGGAGTGGTAGCTATGGTAAGGAGGTAGGGATTTGCCTCTGGGCAAGAATTCGATCTGTCAGCATTCTCTTCCTAATCTGCTTTTATACCATGGATTACCACAGCATATATAAAAGAAAAACTTGAAAAAGAAATTGCATTCCATGTTAGGTAAATTAATGCTTACTGGAGTGTTCACCTTGTTTTACTTGTAGAGTTCCCGGTGTTCAGAACATTAGGCTTTGGATTAAGAAGAATGCGATTGTTGAATGCTTTTAGAAAGTTGTTTGTTCAATAGTAATTCCAAAAGGAAGTAAAATACAATTTTATATAAATTGTACTAATGAATAAACACATTCCCTAATATACTTACCTTCCATACTCTGACATCTGTCACTAGTTCCTGAGGTCTTACCATCTTTCTCCTTCTCTTCCCTTCATCCATTCAGCATCTCATCTCTGGCTTAATAAGCACATGCTATGTCTGGTTATGGTGCAGCAAGCACTCAGCTGTCTGTTGCCTATGAGAACAGGTGAAGTGAATGAATTAAAACTAGTTTTAGTCTCTCTCTTCTAACAGTATGAATTTGGTATAGATCAGCAGTTATTGTAGGAGCTAACTGTCCTTGCAGAAATGGTCTGGAAAAGTAGTGGGGGGAAAAAAACCTTTTTCTACTCAGGTAAGCAGATTTTGATGTGATATAATAGATAAAACAGATCATCGAATCATAGAATGGTTAGGGTTGGAAAGAACTTGTAGATCATTCCAACCCCCCTGCCTTGAGCAGGAACACCTCACACTAAATTATGTCGCCCAAGGCTCTATCTGGCCTTGAACACTGCCAGGGATGGAGCATTTATCATTTCTTTGGGCAACCTGTTCCAGTGCCTCACCACCCTCACAGTAAAGAACTTCCTTATATGTAACCTGAACTTCCCCTGTTTAAGTTTAAATCCATTACCCCGTGTCCCATTGCTACAGGCCCTGACGAAGAGTACCTCTCCAGCATCCTTGCAGGCCCCCTTCAGATATTGAAAGGCTGCTATGAGGAACAGTA
>JBCJKH010010162.1:688-18159 GCA_039877255.1 Loriculus beryllinus | reverse complement strand
ACTGGAATGGGTTGCCCAAGGAAGCTGTGAATGCTCCATCCCTGGCAGTGTTCAAGGCCAGGTTGGACAGAGCCTTGCGTGGCACGGTTTAGTGTGAGGTGTCCCTGCCCATGGCAGGGGGTTGGAACTGGATGATCTTAAGGTCCTTTCCAACTATACCTATTCTATGATTATATATGTATATATACTTGTATATATACTTGTATATATATACAAATAGCTGTTACATATACACATGCTATGCGTATATATATATATATATATATATATGCATGTTTTCACACCTGGTTCCCTACACATCTACATCTATGCATCTATCTAGAAATATAATTTATCAACCCCAAATATGCATGTTCTGTTTTGCTGCTGATTTATAAATAGTGCATGTTATATTTATCTAGTAAAATGGAAAAAATGATATGCAAGAGAATCAGCTCAGCTTTAGTTCATGAAAGAAGTGTTCAACTTATTCATAGGCACCTAGGGGATAAATAAAATCCAGTGTCAATGGCTCAGAAAAGCTGTGACACCAATTCAGTTTTTTCAGATCAGAACAGGTATTGTGAACGGGGGTGAAGCAAAATATTATGTATTGTGATTGGAGTAAAACTGTTGTGATATTCATGGTTTAATATTTTGTGGGGAAATTGAAAGGTCTGGAAGAAAACTGATTAAAAGAATAAGAAAAAACATAAAAGATTTTTGGTCCTTACCTAATTTTATTTCAATTTCCTTTCACAACTCCCCTGTTTAAATTCATCCCATGTGTCATCATACTGAAATAATTTGGGACCATGTCTACCTTTAATGAGCCTAGTAAAGAAGCTGCCCATTTGTGTATGTAAGACTCTCAGCTGCACTCTGAGCATTATGACACAATGAACATAGCTGTGTCCTGCTGCCACTCAGCTTTCTAGAGAAAATATTAGCAATATGCATTACCCTATGAATTTTGCAACTCTCCTTAAGGAATTAAAAGTGTTTTTAAAATGCTAAAACCCCAATACCAGGGACAGTTTTGCAAAATTGCCTTCTCATTTTGAGTAATAACAGCAAAACTCTCGTTATCTCTTAAAATGTTTCTTATTGCCATTAGAAGAAGATCATTAAAGGAAAACCAACAAGTAATTACTAACAAACTGGTTGATTAAAACAAAGGCTTAAAGAAAACTTCAGGGACTATGAATTCACATAAATTATTTGAAATATTGACCAATATTAAGTAGCTTTCATACAGATCCTCCCATCCCTTTGTTATTATTTTGTTGGGTTTTTTTTCCAACATGACTGTGAACACTCCCTCTGAAATGTAGTTATTTTAGAACAAATACAGAGCAATTAGCTCTACCACTGTTCTTTGGTGGCTGTTGCACTGGGAATTAGATGCCCTCGGAATCAGATTAAGCTTGTAGTGTTTGCCAGGTGATGACTCACACTAAATGATGGTTTTAGCTATGAAAATGAGACAAATATCATATCTGAACAGTGATCCTTCTTGAATGTCAAATGGCAAATTCCATTCCCTGCTTCTTTTTAAATAGGTGGAATACTAAACTTTTTGTCCAATTAAAGAGGTTTTACACCACATCAGTAACTAATTGTTCTTACATGGCTTCAAAATGGACCAGCAAGTACACTTTTCCGATCCCTGTTCTAAGGATTTCTTCAACAGGTCCAGAAGCAGAGCAACAAGGTGAGCAAAGAATTGCCTTTAGAGCAGATACATGTACTGTATCTTTGGTGGGATTGCAGGGCTTTAGTTTCAGTTTTATGCTATGTGACATATTGTCCTACCTTATTGCAAGATGTACATATATCTTAGAAAACAAATAATCTTAAAATATACTTACAATTTGACATAGACACTTGTGTTCGTTGACTAGCTTTTCCAGAGATAAGGACTCGATTACATCTGCTTCTGACAGCGCTCCTTCTCTGTCCTGCTTATTTGCCAACCTAAGGAAAAGATCAAAAGAAATACTTTGCACCATGACATGAGAAAGATTCCCAGATCTCCAACAGCTAAGTTTTTGACAAAAGCAAGAAGGGGAAGAAGGAGAAAGCAATGAGAAAATGCCATATTTCAGCTTTAATTCTTAATTCTTCTTTCTACTTAATAAGCAAGTTAGTCCACACACTATTTTCATTAAGTAAAAGATATTTAATTATTATTAGATAAAGCAATTATATTTTACACCTAAGAAGATGGATGTAAAAGACTGTACCGTTCTACATCTAAAGCTACACAGGACAATCTGCTGGACTCTGTAGATCAAAGTACCCAACTCTGCAACTTCCCAAACCATGCACATTTCCCCCCCCCCCCCATAATACTGCTTCATGATTATCTTGGGTGTACACCACTTTGGAATATAAGCATACCTTTTACAACAGTAAGAATCCAAGCTAAGAGCAAAAGCTGTAAAAAGGAGTATTGCATAGCATTAGGGAATCTGAAAATCACGCTTGTCTCTCTCTAATATGGGAATTCCAATAGACGAAGGTTGTTCTGAAATTTAGCAACCCTTCCATTACATGAGAACTTTCTGGATAAAACCACAATATTTGGCTTCTATAAACACTGTAGCAGATGGTTTTGAAACCAGACATCACAGCCTTTATTCTGAAATCTCAAGTCATCATTATTAACTCAAACAGCTCTCCTCTTCACCCCTCCCTTTGATACTTCATTCCCACTACTCAACAAAAAGAGGGCTTCTACAATACTTTGTATGATCCAGTTCAAAGATTCCTTAACTGTTGTTCAATGCATATACGGAACCTATGACACTTTCAATATGCTTATGATACTCTGGCACTACCCCTTCTCACCAACCAGCTAGAACAAGTAATATACTCTCAGCACTTAGCTATGAAATAGGGCCAATGCTAAACCAGGAAAAAACTGAAGTGAAATTCAGGAAAGCTGTGGAAAGTAATTAAAAGATTGGAAACAATTATCTCCACTCTTTGTTTCCCATATAACCACCTTTGTTACAGTCTGAAAGTGCTACGGCACTACCCCTTAGTTTCAAAAATGATTCTTCAGCAGTGCTGTCAATCTGTCTAGATCTAATTGAAGAAAATACTTCTGAACACAGTCTGTTGCCATGGTCTAGTCCCTTCTCAGCTGAAGATTCAATAACTGTGCTATTTAGTGTGTTATTGCACTGCACATTCTACAAAGCACAGCTGAAGCAGAATGAAACGTTGGTAAACTGCATAGCTCACCCAGAGTGTGACACCAATGTCCTATGATGTGCAGTAGCTGCTGATTTTTAATGTCCAATACCTTGAAAGGTATAAGGTTTGCTTTTTTGGTCAATTAGCTTCCATTTTCTCCACAGTAATCCTGTTAACACTGACTGAATTAAAACCCTAACAGCTGAGGTGCTGTATCTGGAAAAGCAGCATATCCAAAGAGCTGTCTCCACCTTATGTTTTGCACAGGTCATACATTTCCTGCTGTACACAACTGCCCACTTCAGCCTTTAGGTCTAACATATAAATGGAGTTTAAATAATTTGAAGATACTATGATAAAAGGTGTTGTTTTGCTCCTCTTTTTTTTACCTTTTCAAGTAAATGCATCAATATATCCATGACCCATCCTTGCTTCCTTTCCCCTTCATGCTTTAGTGTGGAAGGAAGCAATCCCTGCCCTTACACTTGTCCTTCACAAGTAGGCAGTGCTCCACTTCCAGCTTACAAGGCCTCTATCTAGGGAGCTGCTCCTAGACACTTCCTGCTACTGGGCAGCTCCAGGAGTGATCCGCCTCTCAGCAAGGCTGGGTTTCAAACAGGCAGAACCAGATTCCCCAAGTAGAAAGTAATCAATTTGCCTGTCTAGTGCAGTCACAGAAGTCAGTTTCTCTCGCACCACTGCTGCTGAAGATGAACCCTTGGACAACTATATAAAGAGCTAGAAGCGGAAGGCATGCAGAAAAGACTTAATGGAA
This sequence comes from Loriculus beryllinus, assembly GCA_039877255.1. Lineage (NCBI taxonomy): Eukaryota > Metazoa > Chordata > Aves > Psittaciformes > Psittacidae > Loriculus > Loriculus beryllinus. Next base: position 14,201 of record JBCJKH010010162.1, on the reverse strand, counting down.
CGCCACTCGAGATGCATTGCTTAGGCAAACATTCAAAACAATGTTTTTCAGATTATACTGAAGTTTAACCTCAGGAGTTCCTCTGTAAAGGATAAACCAGAAAGCCACCAGCACAGGATTAAAAGGTAAAGACTTTTCTTTTACTTACTGTTTATAAAGTTACAAATATCAGAAACAGACTGTGTAGTGTGTGATTTAGAATGGAAATGTGCCTAAGTGTCAAGACAAACAAATAATGGATGTGTACCCTACAAAGAACAGAGTATTTCTCAGAGTGAATACAGTCTCAGAGCTCTGCTGCTCATGCACAGGAAGGCTAGGTTTTGAGGCAAGTTTTATGCATCGAACTTTCTCCTTTAGGGGACACGTGTGAGTTATCCTAAAGGAAAGACCATGATTTTAATTTTCTGAGTCAGTAGAACTTCATATACAGCAATTTTTCGTGTTTAAAAAAACTGTAGGCAGTATATATCAAAACACACTTGAAAGCACAGGAGGGTTTATCACATTAAGTTTGCTGAGTAAGAAGCTTTCACATATAAAATCATGCTTGGTTTATTTCAATCTCACGTAAAGTATATTTGGAAACTTTTTAGTGTAACAAACTTACTTTACACCAGAAATAAAGCAAAGGTAGGCACCAACTGCTTCTATATCAAGTGGGATTTTTTTTTAAGCAACTGGAAAGCTTTTGTTAAGAGTCATGGGAAACATTGCGGAAAGGGAGTGTATGTATGCATTGGCACAACTGACATCTACAGTTCAGCAACAATATTTCTCTCTGAAGCCAGAAGACATGCCAGAGGAAAACAAAGTCTGAACGCAAACTATGTGTGTTCCTTGATCTGTTCCTAAAACATAAATTACTGAGCAAAGAGGAAATATCAGCGGGAAAAAACAATAAATCAGCATTAAAATCTACTTTACAAACCACAGGATTTGGTGACAAAAAAATCCAGTGTAAAACACACACGTTTGTATCTCAGCTTCCATCAAAAATCCATGAAATGTTACAGGCAGGGTTTATTTGGGAAGCAGGTATTTTGTGCGAGGGTATGCGCACATGCGTGTGTTTGTTTCTTGCTTTGCAGATTAGGAGGGTTTTTTTCAACACTGTTACTTTCCAATTTACACATTTCTGTCCACTTGTGTGGGATTCTCATGCAGTAACATAACACTGAAAACTAGATACTACCGAGGGTACACAGTGGGGGGGACAGAGGGTTATCAGTGTCTCAGAGATGCTACCTTTGGGGTTCTTTAATTAGAGCTAGTTATCACAAACCCATAGTTTGGGGTCAAACCTGTATGGTGGCTATCAGAATAAATGGAAAGCAAAGCATCCCTGAAGTGAAAATATTACAGTATCAGAACTATCAACAAGATTAAAAGCAACTGTAGGAAAATGTGTGTTTAATGAGAATTAATCTAAGATCAAGTGTATTTGTCTTTAAGGCTACTCCAAGTAGCCATAGCTTAGAGGGACTGAATTAGCATTCCTGGGAAAACAAAGTGAGGGAACCTTTGAATTTAACAGCAGTCAACACAATCAAAAGAGCAATGCCAAGTTCTTCGGTCTACTTGCAGTCTTCTATTTTAAAATGCTGGTTTAGCTCTTTTTCCTTCACAAATTTCACCTCTCATCTATTACCTTTTTTCTTGGGCAATCCTGTGGACAGCAATCAGTAGGATGCTTTGTCCTAGGGAAGCGAGGTCTCAGCAGATACAGCAAGCCTATGTTTTGCTTAAGTTAACATCCATGAAAGTGGAACTCCTGATCCACAAAAAGATGAGATGGTGGTCTGTCAGATTGTTCTGTTTAGGCTTTCCTCTTCAGTTACTGGCAGTTCTTTTGCTTTTCAAGGAAGTCACAGAAAATAAAATTCTTGACATTTTTAACAAACAAGCAGATAGGAGACCTAGCCAAGAGCTTTGGGCCTCCTATGGAGACCATAAGGCATTCTAAGATTAAGCTCTGAGGCCCCTAAACTACATACTTCTCCAGCAGCCTAAGCCCCTGTGTCTTCTAGATTGTTGACAACAGCGATAAACCCATCAGTTACGTTTTACTGATTGACACTTGCCTCTTTTCTTAAATAAGCTGGCTTATTTCATTTCTTTAATTTGCTTTTCATGCCTTCAATTCTTATGCAAAACAAGCCTTTGAATATTAGGGTAAGCTATAATGAAAAACTGGCGAATAAAGTGCTACAAGATTATCTGCCTGCAACCGTCAATTCAGAGTTCCCTTTCATGCAGTTGCTGGGAGATAGGAGAGACATTTCTCTAATTCAACCCCTTCCCTGAACAGTTCCTCCAGGTCCCATTTAAATAACAGAATAGGTAGAAATAAGATTCTAAACTCATCCTGTTTATAATATCTCTAGGCAACTCTAGAGGACCTTTATTCTCATATTACCTTTAGAAGTGGTCACAAGAATGTTAACAATTACCATTTGTTTAATTTTGGTAAAGTGGCCTCATTCTCAGCTCAGGTGTTAATTATATTCATTGCTACACAAATTGTATTTCTTTGACACACTCTGCTCTCCTATTAGTTTAATCATACCCATTGATCAAATAGGCTGCATCCAAAGAGATGCCTGAGCTTATATCAAAAACATTAAGTTCAGCTTCCGGAAGTGTAATTCCAAAAGCAATGACAGTATTTTTGGAGAAGACAGAAAGTATTGTAAATATGAATTATTTTCTTATACTTCATTTCACTCTTATCTATCAATACCCAGGCAAACATTAAAGTAACTCAAAGCTGCCTCTAAGATATAGCTTTTAAAAAGCTGCCTGGGAATCCTTATATTTACACCAGGTGAGTTCCAAGGCTGTGATACGTAGCTATATGGTCCGACAGACATGAAATGGGAATGTAAAGTAGGATGTTGCACAGTACAGATTTGAAGCCTGCAATTCTACTGTCTGGAAGACAAAAATCCTGAAGCTGATTTATAGCGATAAAAAGATGTGAATTAGGAGTTCAAACTATATATCCTAATAAAATGGAAAGAATTCCACATGTCCTTTATCCTGTTGCAGCCCTTTCTCTCGCTCTTAATTTATTTTCAAATATCATTTAAAAATATATCAGTATCTGAACCTTAATTATATGATTTTTTGGCAAAGGAGATTACAATTTTCTTTCTTTATTTCTATGACCTACAGGCAGCTATCATATTTGAACCAGCTAGTTAAGTGAAGGTGCTGATTTCTAGTATTATTCTTGATGGAAATACACAAAGAGGTATCTACGATGTACACATTTACTTCTCTCTACTACTCATTTTTGAGGGCTCTTAAGGAGCAGTACTGGAAGTAAATCTCTGGTTTAATAGGTAAAAAACTCACCATCAAAACATTACATTTCTTCAGTTTTGCTTTTAATCGAGGAATACTCCATTCCCTTACCAATTACAGAGAATAATCTACAGACTAACTGGTTTGCAGAGTGAGATCACTGATTTGTCAGTCAAGACTTGTAAGTGCAGTATGCGTCACCATAACTGTGGACTTACGTCAGTGTGGAAGCATGAACTCATTACCTTCCATTACCAAAGGATCAGCAGGGAACGTGAGAATTGCTGTCTGCAGACATGGAAATGGTGGTAAATGCTTTTCCTCAAGCCTTCCACATCTGCAGTCACACATACACAGCGAAGGTTCCAAAACTTCAAGGAACAATCTCAGACTTGCCACTCATTCACTGTGTTCTTTGAACCAAATACTTAATAAATATAGAACAGTATGGGTTGGAAGAGAGCTTCAAAGGTCATCTAGTCCAACCCCCTGCAATGAGCAGGGACATCTTGAACTAGATCAGGCTGCCCAGAACCACATCCAGCCTGGGCTTGAACGTCTCCAGCAATGGCGCATCTACCACCTCTCTGGGAAACCTGTGCCAGTATTTTACCACTCTCATCATAAAGAATAAAATAGCAACCTCCTACCCATTTTTCTAATTGGAACTTAAGAGAAGTACTGACAGTTAAAGTATAAAAGCTTTAATACAGATGATTCACAACCTGCTGTATTCTCCCACTCAAAATGCTAAACTTCATAACCTGTATTATTCCTTTCTCTTCTCTCTCAGCATTCTCTCTCATATCATTCAACATCACACAATCGACACAAGACAGCTACATCTCCTACAACATGACTGCGTTACAGTTTCTGTCCAGACACCCATCTGAATAAATCTGAATTGGTTTAAGTCACTAAGGTCTCTTTTGCCCCTCTACATCTCCCTTGAGGGGCTTACTCCAGCAGCACAATTCAGTTATACTTTCCAGCAACTTTGGACTCATTCGTATCCATCTTTTGAACTTTGGATACTCAGACCTGGTTTATTCCATTTGCACCTCATGTTTTTACTCTGTATCAACATTTCTCCACCAGCCATGATCTATTTAGCAGTACTTAAAGAACTCCTACGCTACCTTGCTTCCAAAGCAGCATTTCCATGCTACCACATACTGGGTAGGCTTAGGGAAGTTATGGTGGGTAACATTGTCTCAAGGGGACAAGCAACCAGATCGCATTTCTACAGTGTTATATAGTAGGAAATGCCAGAAGCAATGTGCTACAGGTTGTTTCCCAGAGAAAAAGGCTAGCAAATACAAATTACTTTTGTTAGTATTTTCTAGTATTAGGAATGATACACTCATTAGCACTTAAGTCCCCTGTAACGAAAACATTACTGATTTTGCACTATCATATTGTATATACTCTGATAAAATTTAGCTACCTTCCACATATAATGACATCTTTTTCTTAGGCTCATAACCAGGACAAGCTCTCTGCCTTTAGTATTTTCCTGTTGAACCACTCCCACACTTCCCACAGACAGAAACTTGAACTTAGAACTACTTTAAAATATTTTTCCAGGGACTTATCATCTCAAGACAGAAATGCTTGCAGAGGATATTTTCATCAGCCACCTTGCTGTGATAATCCCTGGTTTAAACACGTTTGTTTGCAAGGTATTCAAGTTAGAAGAAACTTTTTAAACAAAGGAGAAAATAAACATCAGCTACTATAGCAAGATTGCTTCCTTTAGTTACTGTAGATATATTTGTAGGTAATAGGGCAGAACTCCAAAAATACATCAAACAAGTTCTTTCTTTTTTTGTGAGAACACACGAAAGAGCACTTTGGAGCAACTGAAATTGCAACTAGCTTTTCCCACAGACTAAACTGTAGGCATTTAAAGGTAGGCAATGTAGGTATTTAACCGTAGGCAATTTAAATATCACTAATGTTTTGTTGCTACACTTCAGGCACTTAAAGCAGTAATCACCTTCCAGACCATAGTAGGACTCCAAACGTTACTCAGAGCCACTGTGCTCCAAAATAACAGTTACACAGGTTTGTTGGCACCATACAACAGAGCTATAATGTAACTTCACTTCAGCCTGGAAATTGATAGTAATAATCATAATAAATAAATAATAATAATAACAACAACAGCAATAACTTGTAACTTGAAATTCCTTTGCGACATGTTGCCTCCAAGTGTCCTCTACCCAGTGCCCTTAATATGTTCATACCTAAGGAACAGGAAAACAAACTGACCCTTATTTTTGTTGGGAATATAAATGAAAAAAACAAGCTATTTCAGCAGAGGTAGAGAAAGGAGTATGATGCAGAACACAGATCACATATCTCAGAGCTCTTAAAGAAAGAAATCTGTCCCTGAATTCCCTGCAAGTCCTCTTCTGATGGATGGCAGTATGTTGAAATGAACATCAAGAGGCATGCAAATTGCATCAAAGATCAAATACTGAGAGAGCCTTTTGCGTCAGGCAATTGGATGACAGAACGGAATAGCCAAGAAAAAACAAATAAAACTACAGAAATCAAAATAAACAGCAGTGTTTGGTAAGTCAGAGGGTGGGAAGGAAATAAAGCCATCAAATCCAAAAAAATTAAGCCATTAAATCTTATTACAACCAGTAACAAGAGTTTCATATGATGAACAAGAGTTCCATATGATCAACTTACCTACTTCACATATCCATTTATGCATTTTAACTTAATGCAGCTCAAATCTCATTTTTGGATGTAGGCTCCCTGTTTACTGAGTCAACTAATACATTAGACAGGTGGAAGCATATTCTATATGGCTGCTTTGCAACTACACAAAAGAACCCTGAAACTTGCTGGATTAGGGTATTTTTTTGTCCTTCCCCCTCCCCCTATACCCTTCATCCCCCTTAAAAAAATGAAGAAGATGATAATACACAAATATTCATTTCCATCAAATCCGTTATCTTTAAATTTAGGACATACTTTATCAGTGGTCAAACTGAAATGCTGCTTGTGTGCTCCTACTTCTTATCCCTAAATACATGCATGAAAGCCTATCTATAACCCTTGAACTCTGAGTACAACTTAGGTACTGAGAAAAATTGGGCCTGATTCTTCCTCTTTTCTCTTCCTTACCCTTGCCACCTCCTCCCCAAATCTATCCTGTAGCCTCATCGGTTCTTTGGCTATGCCTTCAATCTTACACTGCTTCTAAGTGCGGACAGAGAAGACAGAGTGCCACACCAAATTGACTAAGTTACTGCAGCTATATTATTACAGCAACTCCATTTCTACAGATTGTCTTTTACTAAAGACTGGATATCAGCTTATGATTCCATTTCCAAACATATCGGTTTAATATCAGTAGATAAAAGATGACACAGTGGTATTTATGAGTGGAGAATGGTTAGAAACATGGGCAAACCTTACCGGTGCTCTTCAGATTTATGTATGTAAGAGTATTTAGGGCCATTTCTATATGTAGTCAAAAATTTGAAGCTACAGTTTAACAAGCTAATACTTTCTCATCTACTGATTTGCTTTGCCTGTACTGCAGTCACCCTTTTAGCTGTTTTAACCCAAATCTTCCAACCTTTGACGAAGAAAGAGATGTGCTAGACTGTGCTACTAAGTTGCTTCAGAGTGATCATGTTTTAAAATGCTTTACTGAATGTAGGGGATACACTATGTCACTGGAGTGCTTCTGGTGCACATATTCCCTTTACTCAACTCTGAAAGAATAGGCATATTGTCCCTCTATTGAAAAAAACTTCAAGGAAAGAGATCTTTCATCTCAATCAAAAGAACAACAGGATGTGCCCCTATACATACACACAAACCCGTAGGAGAACAACAAGGACTCAGTATATGAACAGAGCTTGTTGTGGAACAGGCAGGAATTCAAGCCAACAATTCCCAAGGTTATCTTCATCATGAAGACATCCTTATTTATTTGAAATCAGCATGCATGTCTGTTATCAGCATCATCAACCACTTTTACTGGCAAGCACATTCAGGCAGGTTTTGAAGGCAAGCCCGACAGGGTGTGAGGTATGTAACTAGGGTTCAAGTGCTTTCATTCCACTCTTTTGTGAAACTGATGTTTAAACAAGGGGAAAAAAATCCATTAAGAGCCATCTTAAATGTTTTGTTCTTACTTCTTTGCAAGTTTGATATTTGAGAATATTTGCAGATCTGCAATTCCACTGCTTGCCCCCCCAGCCCCCCAAGAATACAGCTATTTCAAGACCATTGCACCTAAAGCATTGAAAAGTCAATGTCAATCGTTAATGGATACACAAATTGAAGATGAAGCCTGATATACTCTTGTGTTTAACTTACTTTAAAACCATAGGAGATTAATCATATGGAAAATTGGAAACTGCACTTTTAAGAAATTGCACTGTGTTCTGAAGGAGTAACTGGATGACTGCATGCATGTTTTACAGCTTTTCAGTAATTACTTGCATCCTCTTAGATACAAGAAAGTCTTGCCACCTCATAAGTATTAATGATGCCCTTAGAACTTGCTTTTAATCACAAGGCTTCTCAAGCTATGCTAAATTACCATGGATCAAGAGATGCATTAGGCTATACTAAAAACAGATTTTCAGGTCACTTCTCTGAAACCTCGTTTAGCACTCCTGGTTCCTTTCACATGCCCCAGCCTGAACCTTCCCTATAGCAGTCTCAGTGGTGCCAAGCAGCTCTGAAACACTGCTAAAGAATGTTATCTTGAAGAAATTGCCTGACTTCTGCTGAAAGGAGATACACAAGTTAGGCAATGAAGAGGAATTACTGTAACAAAACTAACACATGTTGCATTTCTCCCCTCCCCAAGTAATGTTTTCCCATAAATTACTTGCAAACTTTCCAGATCACAAGTCTGAGTACATTACTGTAACTTCTAATGACCTCCAGGCTTTATCAATTCCCTTTATGTGAATCAGCAAACACTACATTCAGATATTAAGGCATTAATGAAATAACAAGAAAGCAGTAAGGGAAATCCACAGTAGGGTGGAACATCACCATTCCCTCTCTTGATATACCTTTGTAGCACTTCAAGGTTTGTTTTTCAGCTAACCCTCCTGCAGACAAGCCAGACCTAAGTCTGTGGAAGACACATTCACACTGTTCAACTCTGTGACTTACATGCAAAAGTCTGTTTAGGGACTTTAAATGTGCATAAGGGAGCAGAGATGCCACAGCAGGATCATTTCAAGCTGTTAAAATGTACCAATATTGTTTGCATATTGACAGGTGACTGGAGGTTATTAGAAATGCATCCTTTTGGACACTACAGAGGAATACTGCATTTGCTCACTAAAGAAAAAAGTAGTAAATCTCTAGCACTGAGATTTAAGAAGAAATGCACCTATAAGCACCATTATTTCAGTAGGCTGCTTGAAACCTCTGAAAACAGCCAAAGGATACTACTGTACTGTGTGATGTTTATGAGTAAACAGCCTTTCAAAAGACATATTTCATTTAACCAGAAGACCCCATCATCTTCTAGTTCCAGATGTTTTATTTTTGTACTGAAACTTTCCATTCTTGATGATAGTTCAAGGAAGACATTTATGTAGAGTTTGAGGAAAATACTTTCTTCCCTATAATTAAAGATAGTTGAACTCGGATATTTTCTAAAGCATGCACTAAAGAATCTCTCTTAATTATACCTCCAATAAGACTTGCACAACAGCTAGCATAGAAAACAGTACTAAATCTACTTTTTATTAAATAAACAGTAATGAATTGTATCCCACTAAAGCGCACAAAGTACATTTCATAAATAAAAAAGTATTTTCATGCTAAATTGTTAGTCTTTAAATGATATTCGAGTTCTGTTCCGTCTTGCTGTAGAGTTAATTGCTTCAGTTACTATCAGTTTAACTCCCCAGGCAAGAGGAGGAAAGGAAAGGCAAGGGAAGGAACGGAAAAATAGAGAAAGGTTTTTCAGTGTGGCTAAACTAAAAGGCTAAAGTAGTTTACTCATACCAGATCTCTGATTCATTACATAGTTTATCTTATAACCTCAAAAGCTGAAGTGTACACTTCCTACTGAGAATCCCAACATAGAAAAGCAGATGCACTTCCATTTCCTTAAAGATTTAAAAGTTGATTAGTTTTAATGAAATAAGGAATTACAATAAAATGAGAATTTGAGTTACTTCTGTCCTCCTTCCAAAGCAAAAGTCATGTCCATGTGCCATATTCCTCATTGTTCTAAATGCTGGACCCTACACCACAAATCTACCATGAAAAAGGGATTGGGCTACAAATCACTGTGCGTGGAAAAAACACTACAATGAAGGAGCTGAGGAAAGACTGTTAAACCATACCCATCTGAAAAGAAATTAAAAACTTTAGGTTATTAAATCCTACAAAATCTGGATTAAATGGTGGAGCATATTGACACCACCTATCTTGTACATTTGTTCAGAATACCTACCACTTCCAATTGATTTCTACTTTTAGTTCAGAGCAGAGGGAAGTAGCTTTATTCTCCAAAACTACTTTACATGTATATATATATAATTGCTAACATTGATTGTTGTTACACTTTGATTACAGCAGAACAAGGGAAAAAGAAAAGAAGATAGTGGAGTGAGCTCCCTGCATTGCAAGAGGGTAAAAAATCTCTCTGAACACACAAACCATGAGAGACCGCCTCCAAGAGCTCAAACTAAGAGCTAAGGAACTGCAGATAGCTGGAGAAAACAATGGTGCAACTGTACAAGAAGAAGAGCAGGAGGAGTTTGAACAGCAGGCCATTATTTATGAACAAGAGCCCATAACTGAAAGGCACTTGCATGAAATCCAGAAGCTTCAGAATGACATCAATAATTTGGCGGACGAAGTCCATAAATTCAGTCAACAGCAAAAAAGCCTGGTATCTTCAATGAGAAGGTTCAGTGTTCTTAAAAAGGAATCTAACATAGCAAGAGAAATAAAAATTCAAGCAGAGCACATACGAAAGAGTTTGGATGAACTGTCAAAAACAGTGAAGAAAGCTGAAAGTGAGCATGGGCCATCACGTGCCACAGTAAGAATTCTAGCTTCCCAGCATTCTTTCTTATCCCAGCGTTACCTAAATGCTATGCTCGCATACAATGATGCTATAACTGCTAAGCAAGAGAAATGCAGACGATTTATTCTCCGTCAGCTTGAAGTAGCTGGTAAAGAAGTACCTGAGGAAGAAGTCAATGACATGCTCCAACAAGGCAAATGGGAAATCTTCAATGAAAATCTACTCACTGAAGTCAAAATTACTAAAGCTCAGCTTTCAGAGATTGAACAGAGACACAAAGAACTAGTCAATCTGGAGAACCAGGTCAAAGACTTAAAGGAACTTTTTATCCAGATATCAGTTCTGGTGGAGGAGCAAGGGGCCATGATCAACAACATTGAAATCAGCATGAACAATACTCAAGAATACACTCAAGTATCTAAAGAAAAATTTGGGCTTGCAGTCAAATATCGCAAAAGAAACCCTTGCAAAGCGTTATGCTGCTGGTGTTGTCCATGCTGCAAATGATGAAAGGAATAAACTGTTCGAAATACGCATGGCTCCTATTTAGTAAACTGATCCTGTCAAGCAGTCTCAGGATGCCTCGATTGCTTAATTTTTCTTCCTATTTCCCTTTCCGTAGAGTTCTCAGGAAGAAACTGCATCTGTTTTTCCAAATAGACTTAAAAAAATGGGAAGAAAGCTATTTGTTTTTTCACAGAAACATATGAACTAGGGTGAAAGATTAAAGGACACAACTGCCACTTTTTTGCTCTTCCACCCAAACTAGAACAATGAGACAACAAACTGGTAGTTTGGAAAGCATTGAAGATATTGTTAATCTCAAAACCAGGGTTCATAATAACGGGTTAGCTACCTTTTACAAAACAATAATTAGTATTTTTAATTGCCTTGAGGGGTTTTAGAAGTCATATTTACTTGGTTCAAATCTAAGGGGTTTTTCTTCCATGAAGCTGAAACTCTACACATGCAGATTTCTGCCCTGTAATCCATCTTTTATGGAACTAAATGACAAATAGTGCTCAAACACAATTTAACAGAAAACAATGGAACTGAGACCAAAAAGTTATTTACAGAAAGAAAAGAAAACTACAGCATATCACGCTAAACCCAAACATCAAACCAGCCATGTATTTCTGAGCTCCTTTATGCTGTGCAAAGACACGATCAATACCATTACATCTGGGTACAGTCAGAGAAGTTAGAGCAAATAGCACAGCAGTTCTGCCAGACATGAAGTGGTGCTAGGTGTCTTTAACTGCATCTAGTAAAAGAAAATAAATTAAAAGGCAATCTACTACCGAAAGGCACTACTGAATTATTTTCACATTGCAATATTTATAAATAGTTGGATCCTTTCCACTGCAGCCTAAAATCTCAACTGAAATTATTGTATGTTATCAAAGTACAACCAGAGGTCTGAACCTTAAAGTGGAAAGGATTCTTTACACAGTAATGACAAAACTAGATAATGGCACCACTGATAATATTCCGTTAAATAATTTCCCTTAACTGTACGGGAAGCTACTTTTATGTTCCAAGCACAGAAACTAGCTAATAAGTAATACAATCAAAAAAGTTGCTGTGGTCAATATGCCCTTTCAGATGTGCATATGCATATATGCGTCTATAAATGTATATAATACTTACAAATATGCACTACACAGAAACACCAGCCCTTCTTTTCCTGTTTTTTCTTCTAGAAAAAAAACAAATGTTCATAACCCTTCCTTTCTCTCCTGGCCCCTTAAACAGAAGGGCATTACTGTATGTCTATGAAGGATTACTGCAGTCAGTGTTACAGAAGAGTAAACTAAAATACAACCAACATCACCTGCTTGCACAGTATCCCCCATGCAGACGTGTTCACACAAGCATCCTTATCTGAGACAGAAATGTGTTCCTGGGCTAGCCCTTCCTCTTCACGCAACAGATACGCTTCTTTGAAGTAAACTTGGTCTTGTTAAACAAGAGCTGTACTTTAAACCCTGGAAGAAAACTTGAGTTTTGCTAATACTCAGGAAGCTGCTTGTACATACACAAGTAAATAATTCAAGTAGTTTTAAGCTAGTTAGAAGTTGGTTAGAAATGGCTGAAAAGAAACATACACAATACACTGCAGAAGAACTGAACAGAAAGAAAACCAGAAAGACTTGTGGAAAGATTTTTCTCAATACGAAATGCTACTAACTGAAAGTAAATTGTATTACCTACAACTTACAATACCATGAGAATTGGACATTGAGCATTCAAAATGTTAGCAGCACAAATTTTGAAGGAATCATTAAAATGACTTTCCAGCAGTTGGGTTTTTTTTTTGTTCCATAGTTACACACAAAGCAAACACATTAACACAGAGCTGTTAGAGTTGTAATCAGGAATGTGAAATACTAATATCCATAATCTCTCATCACCAAAACAACAGGTAGAAATTAGCTTTCTACTAAAAAAAATACCCACCCAGCAATCTGTCTGGCATAAAAATATCAGCCATAGCACATGAACTTTCGTTTCCTTTCACACGTATTTCATGTGAAAGTAAAAAGAAAAGGCAGCAGAATAACAAAACAAAACAAAGTTTGAACTTGTCTGCCTCTGTAAGTCTGGAGTATGCTGACAGAAGAGTTGACCCATGAACGTAAGAACTGCACGAACTCTTGCTTTCTACAACTCGACTTCCCCACACATAACACTGATAACCTACTTAAACACTTAGTGTTAAACAAGGCCTACATGAGCAAAGCAAACATAAATTAAGTAGCAACACAGAACAGTAAAAACAATTGCCAAATAAAGTTTAACATTTTTAAGTAATATGTACCAAGAGTCAGCCAATATCATCAACACATTAGGAGAGCTGTCTTAAAATGATACTGTGATACCTCCATGGGTGGTGGTAGACAGGGGGGACAAGGAACAAGAGTTGCACTCATTTTTACTCTTCTTATGGCATTACCGTAATACAATCAATTGGCATGGAAGAAAAGATGGTGAAAGAAAGAGAAGGCCAGTGACTCCAACTCAACTTGGCTCTGTAATGAAGAGCGCACCTCATACTCATACAGATCCTGTTCCTCATTATGAAATGAGACCCATCTACCCATGGTAATTCATGACAGTATCTTGCTAGCACTACTCACAGTATGAAGTTGATTACAAACA
>JBCJKH010010161.1:0-15954 GCA_039877255.1 Loriculus beryllinus | reverse complement strand
ATACTCATGTTTCAAAACATCTGAAATAGATTCCACCTAGGGAGAAATTTCTGCCCTGCGTGTTTTGCATCTGCATCTTAAATAGGAGGGCATTCTAGGAATCTGGAGATGACAGTTGTATTGGGATGGGATGTGCCTTTTTTCTCCTTTCAGAAACAGTCAGAAGAGGAGGATTCTTTGTCTAGAAAGCTTTCTAAAGCTTTCTAGGAAGCTTAAAGCAAATGTCTGCAAATGTCCTGTAAAGGACTTGCCTTTCTACACCAAAGTGAAGTTGTCTTTTATGCAAATAAGTTCTCAGGACCAATATTTGCGGCTTAGCAAAGTCCTTGGTAGGGAGGGGTTAAAAGCTATGAGAAAGTCATCCAGTGTTATAGTGTCATGTAAAATGTTTGCTTTTGATACTCCTGAAAAACGGTCCGATGCCATGGTCTACTCCAAATCTGACCCTGCCCTGCCAATGTTCCCCTCTGGGTTGTTTATGGGTGGGGAAGAAAAAAACAAGTGCTGTTGCTGCTGCCAAGAGGATTTATTTGCTCTGATGCGCAACCGCTGATAGCAGTATTAAGTACTTCCTTAAGTGCCACACCTCAGTGGCTACACTCAAGTGAGGAAGGAGCATATTTACTTCCCACTGCTGCCAGAGAACATAAAGAAACAGGGTTCTGAGGGCCAGGGAACAGGGATACAAGACCTCTGGCACTCAGCACTTTCACCTCTGCCACTGGGCATAAGGGAAAGAAGCCATTTGCAAGTGAGTTGGCACTCCGGGACTAAAGGCCATGGATGGCGCTGAGGGCCATGGATTGCTCTCCCGGAGGTGAAGTGGGCAATTTTGGGTTGTTTTGAAGAAGCTTGTAGGTAAAAGCTTGTAGAAGCTTCTCAGTTTGTCTTTAAAACTCACCAGCTGAGTGGCAAAGTCCATCTTCAGTATCTGCTGGGACCAGCACAGGGCATCTCTTGGTATCAGCCTGCAAGAATCAAGTTGGGGTTACAGAGCTGCCACCAGCAGCGAAGGCCACCAGCGACCTGCTGCAGCACCTCAGAAACCTGTGGGAGGCTCCAGGAATAACCAGATCATGCCCAACACCCTGAGGTAAAGGGCATAAACACCCCAAGGCTGAAGAGGTACCTCAGTCCAGGAGTGACACTGCCTCACTGCCCAAGAGAGGGGTTTGTGGTAAACCCTTCAGCCAGCCATCCTAGACCTGCCTGGCAGGTCATAACCTCGAGCTCTTTCATTTGTTCTTTAGATCCAGAGAAGCCACAGCAGAGCACAGCCTGCTCTTCTGTGTACGCCCCTGGCACCGGAGAATACCTCCCAAATTCCTCCAGGGAGCCTTGATGGCTTTGGAGCCTGCCAGATTCCTCAGCAAAGATCCGTGGGACCCCAGGGAACGAGCTGGCTGCTCACAGCCATTCCCAGCTCCTTCTGCAGTGTTGCATGGTTTGCCTTTGTAGGGCTCTGCCCACTCTTGGATAATGGTAGGCAGGCAGCAGCTCCTACAAGGAACACCCCCACTTTGCTAAGATGTTCCACATGTGTACCCAAGAAGGATCAGGGAGGGGGAAATGTAGTGGCTGCTTACCTCTGACTGGCACTCAATCAGATTCTCCATGTTCCCAGTATTTAGTGTCTTTGACTAGGCAAGAAAATAAAGACACCAGGTAAGTAACTGAATGCTACAGTTTAGAAATCAGAGCTTTTCAAAATCACTGTGTTGGCAGAGCTGAACAATAAAGACACTCACGGTATTACAGCTGCTTAACACTTTCATTAGGAGTTTGATCGGGGGAGCTCTGGACACTCTGCTTTCCTTTGGTCCTTTTGTTTGCCTGTTTATTGAACATGGAACAGACAGAGAAAGAGCTTTGTAAAACTGCACCCTTCTTGTCTTTCTCCCTTGCAGTCTAGTATTTAAGTATGATCCTGAACCAGCAAGATACCCCACACAAGTCAGCCATAAAGCCGTTCTGCACAGTGCACTGAGCCCAGCTGCCCTATCTGGCTCTTGGTTAAAACAGAAAAGAAGCAGCTTTCCTTTTCTGATCCATACAAAAAATGAGCAAGTGCTGACAGCTACATGTGGTTGTTAATCTGCAAACACAAGGCTCAGCGAGTCAGTCAGCACAGCCCACGAGCTCCACTTAGCAGTGGGCGCACCTCTCTGCTCTGTATTTTCGTACATCTCTGTACAGCTGTGTCTGGAGCACCCCATCAACTTCAACTGCAACACCACAGATTTTATCCCAGGCAGTACTTACCCAAGGAGCGAGTCCAGCCAGAACTCCTTCACCTCCCGTGAGCTGCAGAGGAAAGGAGAGACAGCATCACTCCCCACTGCTACTAATCCTTTGCACGGAGGCAGGCAACTAAACAGTTCTACCCCACGTGTGCTGCTTTATATATGCAGAAGAGGCAGGTGGAAATTCACAGACAGGAAGAAGCATCATGGGGCAGGACTGAAGAGCTACGAAATTTCTGGCTTCCTCTTTCCTTTTAGGGGAGTTGGGGTTTTTTTTCCTTTCCCTTAAAGAATAAAAATAATTAAAGAAAGCACCCTTCTAGCTGTTATGGATGGAAAAGATGAGACACTTGCCAGGTAAAGGTTCCATCTAGCATCATCAGCATGAGGTGGGATGTGTAGTGTAGAGGGGGCTGCAATGTGGGCAGCTTCTCCTTACCATTAAAGGGCAGTGAGTACAGCCTGTCCTTTGCCTGCTCAGAGATCTTCAGTTTGCAGTTTAAAAATGCATCACAGGATGAAGTTACACTAGGAACAGTCAAAAACATGGGGGAGTGCAATAGCCAAGATTCAGGGAAATGTTTCTGTATATATTTTTTTAAAGCTAACAGGAACAGTTTACTGTCTGCAAGCAGATGCAGACACACACTTTGCCAGCGCCAACTAGTTCTTGCAAATCTAAGCATTGAACTTCTATAGAAGTAGTATTATGTAATTATTTAGTAATGTATGACAATATGCAATAAAAGTCTTGCTTAAAATATTTCTTAGTAAGAATTATGTGTCCAAGTAATAAAGATTATTTTAACTGAAGAGATCAAAAAATCAGGAAATCTCTACCTCTGATCTCCCTGTACCTCTTTAGGGTCTGTTGCTGACTTCCCCCCAACCCGGGCACATCAGGAACATAAGGGCAACAGTACTCTAGCAGTCCATTATGAAAATTCATCAATGTTTGATGTTAAATGCATGATATTAGTTCTACTGATTCACTGACAGAGGCAAATTATTATCTGGTATTCTCAGTATAGATCTTTAGTGAAAAAGAGGAGCTAAGGCTGAGCATTAAAAGTTCGGAATACTTCAGTGGTGAATTTAGGTGGAAAACAGACTTGGAAAGCTGTGGTCTGTCTGGTGCTTCCCGCAGTGGATCCTCCATTTCACAGGTGCAGGAGGCATGGCTGTGTCATAGCACAGCTCTTTGTAGATGCACATTATGTCTACATCCACTGCTGAATTCACCCTGAAAGCCACTTTTTTGCTTAACCACATCAGACCTGGCCCATGTAGTATTGACCCTGGGCTGTCACGCGAAACTGATGGGTGGTCTCAGCTTGACTCTGGCAGAAATCGAAGGTGCAAAATTCACTTTTGTCCAGAAGGGCAAAAGGAGAGCTGCCCTGCTTTGCAGGGGCAGAGATGCTGTAGAAGACCTTTGAAGTCTTCCTGAGACTTATCGTTTCTATGCTTCTGAAGTCTATAGACTTGTTTGGGGCTGAAACTTATAGGAATCTCAATCAATTGCTTTGCAGCCCTGTATATTTACCACTGATCTTCTGCTTACCCCTGTATCTGTTTTTTGTTAGTTAGCAGTCCCACGATACCTGTAATTCCCTTAGTAAATTCCATAGGCAGATGCACATTCTCACAGAGATATTGTCATCCTGTACCACATTCTCCTGAGAATTTCTTCTGATGCTCCCTGGCAGCTGCAGCACCCCTGCTGAAAGTCCTAGCAGGATTCCTGGAGCAAAGTGGCATATTGTTCAGTAGGTCTGCTAAGTGTATCTAAACGTATCTCAGAGAGTGTCTCAGAGACCTATGCAGCTCAGTTCTGCCTTGCCTTCACTTCCAGCAATGTACATGGACATATTTCTGAGCTCAGTATGTTTCATGATTAAGACATGGGGTTTGATATGGAAAATGTGTGACTCATGAAGAAAATGGGAGTTTAATGGGTGGTGATTAGGCAGGCCAGAAGCTTAGATTACAAACAGGGCACAGCTGTACACAGGGTGTAATGCTTTCAATTTCCCTGGAGGAAAAGATACAGTAATGGGTGGTGTATTGATAGCACATCACCAGGCTTCAGGTTGTCACTCACACAGCTATATCTCTATCTAATTAGTTTCCATCTATTAACAGTTCTGCAAATATAATGGCCACTGTATGTGGAAGGTATGCTATAGTCCTGCCTGCCCATATGGAAAACAATTTGAGCTCCTCTCCTCCTGTACATCAGGTTGTTTCCCTCAGTTCTGCTGAAGTGATTCACTGGAGGGAAGGTAGGAGCGGGAGGTCCCAGAGCCACGGCCTCTGAGTCCATGACTGCTTTCGTGGTCCAGTCCCCAGCACTTTAACAGGCAGGTTTTGGAGTGAGGACTCGTATAATGCCTGCTGCCAACACAGACCAGATGGTTATTTCCCCCTTTGTGTGAGTGACAGTCAAGCAAGGTGGTTTCGCCTTTTTTCTCCTCTCTCCTCTTACGCTGTGGCTCAGTGGAGGACTCCAGACCCTACCAATGAAGGGGCAGCATGACTTGGGAGGAGAAAAGAAATGGGAGCTGATAGTAAACAGAAGAACAAAAGACCAAATCTGCTGTGGCTGGAAAGCATCCGTTTTCTTTTCTCCTTACCAAACCGCAAGTGGGAAAATCCCCGCTACAGCTCACTTTTTTTATTTCTACTACAAACATTTGACACAATAGCTCTTAGAAATGAGTGAGCGTGTGAATGAATCCTGAAACCCTCCTTCACCCTGTAGTGGTACCAGCAAGGACACAGCAGGAGTGTAGCTGTGAGGAGGGGACAGCAGGACATGCCTGGAGCAGTGATTCTTGAGCTGATATAGTACAGAAAGAGCCTTTATCAGTACCTCACTGTGTGGGAAAGGGGCTGTGCTCCAGTTTTGTCTTCACTGGCACAACTGCACTCTCCCTGGGGGACAATAGGGATGTTTATGAAAATAAGGACAGCAGTTCTGCCAAAGTCAGAGTTGTTTTGTTGTTTGGGTGGGTCGCTTTTTATTTTTTGGAAAGGAGAGCTCTTCACAGTCTGTCCATGGATTCAGAGAACAGGGTGGTTGCTGGGGACAGATTACATTTCTACATGACTACTGACGGTGGCTCTGATTTTTTACTACTCTCCAGCGGTGCTGTGGATTGCATAGGCACAGTTCAGGGTATGGTCACCGAAAAGAGGATTGCCAGAATTTTCATCAGACCCATCCGTACCTCCTACTTGTAACAGTTTAGAGCTAGATCCATCAACCCAGCTGGTGCTGAACTCCTGCAGTTTTAATCAGGTCATGCTAACCCTGCCTTTGGAAAGCAAAATCCAAGCAGTGTTTCACAGCTCTGTTCAGCCGATTTCTATCCTTAAATAGATATCCAGGTTAGATTGCAGTGTCAGTTAGACTGCACCACCTTTCCACACACTGGGTTACACAGGGAAAAAGTTACAAATCAAAAATAATGCCATAAATACAGCCCAAAGTGTAATCTGTGCCCTTTCCATAAGAGCCTTTGGGTTGCATTTGCAGGATGGTTTCTTTACTCTTTCATGGGTGTCCTCCCCAGAACTCAGTTGGCAGCTCTGAAATTCTTCACTCATCGTCCAGTGACTGGTTCTAATGGGTAGTTATTTAGCTGTGGAGGGCGGGTGCATATAGGCCATTTTCCCAAAGGGTCGGTGCTGGTCTGAATTCAGGTTGATGTTGCAGGTTGGCGGTGCTTGGGAATCACTCCTTCCTTGGGTTCCCTGAGGTGACCAGGTCAAAGGCACTGGGGAAGTGAAGTTGCCCATCATTTCCAACCAATGCACATT
Source organism: Loriculus beryllinus (assembly GCA_039877255.1). Classification (NCBI taxonomy): domain Eukaryota; kingdom Metazoa; phylum Chordata; class Aves; order Psittaciformes; family Psittacidae; genus Loriculus; species Loriculus beryllinus. Next base: position 9,886 of record JBCJKH010010161.1, on the reverse strand, counting down.
TAAATCTTTGCTTGCTTACAATAAACAGCAAGAGAATAGAGAATGTGTGTAATTAAGTCTGAATTCTATTTGCAAGATTTCTGGTTGAAGGTACTCAAATAATATTGAAAAGTGAGGTGCTACTCAATTTTTTTTTGTTACTTTAGCAGGTTTCTCACTTATTTTGCTCCTTTGTGTTCTCCATTCACAAATCAGGAACTGAGGTGGTGTTTTTCTGCCAAGTTCTCAGGGACAGAATACATTTTTTACTGAAACTCTTACTGAATCCGGAAAGGTGTGAATCTTGACTTTGCTCTTCAGGATTAATGTTATCTTTCTGCTTTTGGTTGATGTAGGCTTGTATTTCTTCTCATTTCGCACCTTCTGTTTTGCTTTGAATTTCAGGTTCAAAATGATCTCAGACCTCAAAGTGAGAATCAGTGGAAACCAGAGATAACCTGGATTTCACATTGAATCCTAACTTGGTTTTTCAGGCATAAATCATCTCACTTTCACACAAAAGGTGATGTGCAGACTGCCAACGGCTTAGGAGCCAGTCTGAGATAATACCAAGAAAACGTAGCCCAAGCATAATTTTGGGTTTTGTTTTGTATGTGTCCCATTGATACAAAAACTAGAAAAGAAAGCCAGGTTCAGGAGTGGCAGGACCATGTGACTTCCCTGGTAGAGCAGGAGATGCTCCAGGCATGGAAATTGCCCATGGCTGAGAACACAGCTTTCACCATAGATGCCCATGAAGAACAACCAGGAGTAGCTGGAGTTTCCCCATTGTTCACCTCCAGTTGGCCTCCTCCAAGCCCCAGTGGCATGATGGGAATATCCTAAAACTCTTCATCATAGATGCCTTTGTGAGTTTGTCACTCCTGTGTTGTACCTGCTTCCTAAGTAATATGTAGAACCCGTAACCGGATCCTCATCACCACTAAATTAACCATAAATTGGACCATTTATGACCACACACCTGGACTCTATCCTCAAGGCAAAAGCAGTGTCAGTCAAAGCAAATCCTTCCAAGCACAACTCTGCTGGCTGCAGTTAAAATCCCCTGTGCAAATCTGACCCTGTACTTTTGGGAGAGTTATTTGCTGTCATGCCCTGTCCTTGTGCATGCACATCCAAACACAGCAAAAAAAAATGTTCTTCTGTGAAGTTTTGGCAACACATCAAAATCAAGATGATAAATTTGAAACAAACATCTCCATATTAGTCAGTGATAGCCATATTGTTGCTACTAGCAACAGCTGCTGTGTTAGTGTTTTATATAAACACGTTTGTATTGCTGTCCTGCTTTAAAGCGTGACTACTGTATGAGGAGTTCAGAAAGCAAATGCTTCTTATGGAATGAGCTCTGCCTCCTGCCTCAGGGAACCACGAGGTCTCTGGGCAAACATGACTGTTGCTGCTGCTGTTGGGACATGTGGATAGTGTTGCTGTGGGGCAGGACAAGCTGGCCTCGGGCAGCAACACTGACTGGCACAACTAGGGTGCACCAACAGCTGTCCCCCCTGGAACCAGGACAGCCAGGTCCTTGCCTCCACATTTGCAAAAGCACAGTGACTTTTCCAGGCCAGGAATAAAAGAGGAATTCCCACTCTCCAGAGCAAGCAGGAGCTGGGATCACTTGCTAGCGAGAATGGGATGGGGAGAAGAAATAATGTTTTTGAGATTGAGTTTAGCTATAGCAGCTAATTGTAGGAGACAGTTCGGCTTGAAGGCCAGGCTGCTCTGTTCCGGCCTGTGCTCCTGTGAAGCTGGCCATTAATTACTGGTGCTGCCATGTAGACCAGGTTCTGTTCTTGCTGCATTTGCTTATTCCACTTGTGCGTTCCTGCTCTGAACCCTGCCTTTGCTTTCAGATCTACAGTCATTGAACCAAGATGACAGTAAGGAGTACATAGAGAAGGTACCTGCATGCTACCATGTCCATTTCCCCACTCAGCAGTGGCTGAAGCCTGAAAAAAAGGTTTTGTTCTCTCTTCCCCCTTCCTTTTAAAGGTTTACTTGTGCTTTGTTTGAGCTATACCTTTTCTCCCATTTATCAGATCAGTGTGTTTCTTTAGGATTTTTCTTTCTTTCAGAGTCCCTGTGTGTGGTCTTTAGGCACCGTAAAATATAAAAATGCTAAGCAAAAAGATGTACAGCAACTGCTGTAACAATTGTGTAAAACAAAGACCATATTGCTACAAGGAGTCTTAGTATTGCTTGTGCAACACTGTGAACTGATCCTGTCCTTGTGTAACTTCACTGAATTTAGTGTTAAAGGAGCAAAAGTGAACACTCATTATCCTGTAAGTAAGTTATGCCAAACCTAAGATGCTGGTGCTACTTCCATTTGGTAAGTAGCAAGGCAAAGCGGCTGCTCTTACTGCATTATACATAGATCCCCAGAGTGTATCTTTCAAACATGACCCACTGAAATTACTATAGCTCTAAGTTAATCACCTCCTATGCTATACTCAGCAAAAACATTTGCTAAACTCAGGCACTGAAATACAATATATCACTTTAATTGACTCCTTTCTGTGCTATTTTTGGAGAGCCAGATGTGCTAGAAGAGGCCTGTGTTGCGTCCCAGTGGCTGTCCCTCCCCCCCGCACCATTTCTGTTTAGTTCCAGAACTAAGCACTCCCACAGTTTTCTTTGGACGAGTGTGCTGCAACATAAACCTGTCACAACTGTGATACTGACATGAATAAACAATGCAGACAATATTCCTGTACTGACCTTAAAGGAAAAATCCTAATGAACATCATAATCATGGAAAAAGTTGTTACTTTAACAATTGAACAAGCTTACTCATCAAACCTACAGCATGCAGTAATCCCCTACTAGGGAATTTTCATCTCTGTGTCAGGGTTTTGTGTGTGAACTCCAGGGGTATACTTTGTTTTGCTCTTTGATTTTCCATGCCACATCTGAAAAGTAGCTTGCCTTCTTTCTGCCTCAGTTTGTCATGAATAAAATGCCAAAAATAAAAGGTCACTGCACAGGGTGCTATGATATCTTTTGGTAAAAACTGGTACATACAAGAGAACCCAGTAAAGAGTTCGTAGCCTCTATTGTTTCCTGTGCCATATAGCAAAAAGAAGGCCTTAATTTTAATCTTCATAGTAAGTCTTCGACAAATAAATGTGTTTTAAGTACATCATCTGTGAGGACAATATGTTATTTTCTGGGCATTACTTGTGTCCCTCAAGGTCTTTGCAATTCTACTTACCATATCAAAACGCAACAGTCACCTTCCCGCTGGATCAAATACTCACTTATTTTAAGCATGTAAGTTATTGTCAGGGGGAAATATGACAATGTCACAATGAAATAACCATTCAATATGGTAACTGAGCTATCTATTTTATCTAGATTCTGTAATAAAACTATTTCTGAGCATGAACTCCCCTTCCTTTGCCTGATCTCAAGAAAGGGATCTACCATGGGGACTCCAGCACAGTCACAGCAGATTTTATGCTTTAAACATCAGACAGAAAGTGGGATAATTACTTCTTTCAAAGTGAGCTTGGAAGGGTCACATGTACTGCAGTCATTACAACTGCTGTGTACCTTCAAGATCCTAAGAAGGCTCTTAGCCTCATTAGCAAGATGGTTTGAAAGCCCCCATAACAAAAAGAGTCTAATTCCGTAGAGGGTTGAGGGCCCTCAGTGGTGGCTCCTCAGAAACCCCCAGCCCACAGTTATCCCCTCTAAGACACTGGTGTCTAACTTCTCACACACAATATTCTTTGACCTCTAAGTTTTGCTGTCCTGTGCCAAATTCTTTAACTATGCAGAATCTTTACCATGTTTAACTGGATTTCATCCTTTGTATGCTTTTATTCTTGGGCTCCTAGTCTCACAGGCAAGGCTTATGTGGTTGCATTTCTCCTCCCCTCCTCCCAAGGTGTTTTTTTTTTACTTTTCCATCACCCCTGGTAACTTCTAGTCTCGACATTAATCTCAGTCTTCAGTCACAACAGGCAAGCAAGCAACTCTTCCCCAAACCAGTGAATTTCCTAGAGGCATTTGGGAAATTAGTGGTTCTTGTTCTATATCCTAACAACAAGCCAGACATCATCCCTTTCCACCACTGCAACACCGTCTGTGTGAACTCTGAAATGTCCAGTGAACCAGAGCACTTGATTCAGTTTATCACTTTTCAGCAGAGCATAGACAAGTGCTCAGTTGAACACGCTATGCTGGAGTGCAAAGTTAAAAGTGGGGGAAGAATCCAGTAACAAATAAGAACAGCATCCTTTCTTTGGCCAACCACTGATTTTTGCCTTGCTTAGCTTAGAGAATTTTGGTTGGGTTTCGGCCAGTATTCTATGTAGATAAAGTGATTTTAATAAAACTAAGGAAAAAATGCCTGTATTTTGCAGTTTCATTTCTTAATGATGAATTATGTTGTACTGATTAAAAAAAACAAAACAAAACAAAACAAAACAAACCCAAAACCCCAACAACAAACCAAGCAAACTTTCACCAACTTGACACTAGTTGCTGAATTTCTTACACAGAGATAATCCTCTAAAAGGAAGTCATGGTCAGACACGGTGGTTGTTTTTTTCTCTTCCTTCTCTTTTTTTTCTTCTTTATTATTGCTTAACAGATCACAGTTTTACTTCCTCAAGATGCAGTTTTTGTTGGTTCTCTTTTCTTGCTGTGTAAGATACCATGCATTTTGCAGAATGAATTTTCCCACCAAAAATGCCTTCCCTCACAGTGGTTTGTGTGGTGGTTTCTGTATCCGTGCAGGTATAACTGAAAAGGGCCCAGCCCCTGCAGCCTGGCTCTCCATGCACCTCAGGCCCATGTGTAAAACACCACTGTTCTGACTTAGGTGGTGTTTGAAATTAAGCAGAGATAAGTGACAACAAAACTTGGAGCAAATCCCAGGCTTTTGGTGTGAGATCATGCCTTTATGAGAAAATACCTCTAAAAGCCTGCTTGTAGTAAAAAATTTCTGTCCTTAAAATGAAGGATTTCCATTAGAAACCACAGGTTCTTTCACAATGATACACATGTATGACAGCTCCACTTTATGCAGTCAAAGTACCACCCTGGCCTCTGTTCCTTAGAAGAGAAGAGGGGATGGAAACAACATTTGCCCACTTGTGCGATTTTATCTCCTTTGCCATGACTTCTGTGCTGTCTCTGTGTTAGGAGGTTGGAGCTGGCCTTGGTGGCTGTGGGCAGCGTGGTACTGGGGACTTACCACTGAGGGCTGTGGTGAGGAACTGGAGTCAAGGATCAGATCCTCAAAGATACTTAGAGACCTATTTCCTTTCTAATCACCTACCCACCCCCATTTTAAACAGGAGTTGGGAACATAACTGCCTTGTCAAATTTTGGATGAGAGCAGTATCAGGGAGAGAGCAGACAGGCTTTTGCAGTGTGAGGTGTAACTCCCTTCAGTTTGTTCTTCTTCATGATAACTGTGCACGCAGCACGGCTGAAGTAAAACTAACCTGGAGTACTGCTTTTCATTGTGGTCCCTTTTATTTTCAGTATCAGTGAAAGGAGGTACAAAGGTTATAAACTCTATTTAGCATTCCACAAATTGTTTTTACAGGAAACAGAAGGTAAAAACATGACTGCATCTGATAATTGGGGAAGGTGGATTTAATGTCATGGTGCTTGACTGGAATACCATGTCTTGGGACATAAAAAGAAAAGGGATGGGGATCAGCATCTAGATTTTTGAGTTGTCACGGAAATATCAGAATGCTGCAAAACTGGGATTCAGAGACAAGTTGCTCCAAATGGTGCTTGAATCAAGTTTCAGTCAATGACTCATCTCTGAAAAAATAGGTACAAGTCAAAGATCTACTACCAGTCAAAATCGTACAAAGGAAGAGTTTTCATTGTGTCCCTAGTGGAACTCTGCTCTGAATGAACTCTGCCTTGGACTAACTTATGCGGCCAAAGCAAGATAGATGTTTCCTTTAGTGTAATTTTCTCTACTGTAAGTAGGCCCTAGATCACTGAGATCCTTTAACACATCTCCACCATGCTGCCACACTCTATAAAACTTTAACAGGATTAACTGTATAACCTTTGACAGGCTAATAATCTTGTGCATGGACAGAAGCTGTTCCTTCTCCGCAAACTCCATGCATTAAAAGTGATATGCATGACCACAGGAAAACAAGGAATGTACTGTTTCTTTTAATAAGTGGTGCTATAATGCATAATGTAAAATACGAATCCTGCTAAGGCCTTGTGGGAATTCAGGAGGTATTTGAATCTGCGCATAAAATATGCTACAATAATGAAAGTGTAGAGAAAGCTAAGAGCCCATCCTACTGTATCAGCTGGTTATGGACAATAGCACTTGCACAGGTCACAGCTGATTTGTTCTGCAGACTCCCCCGTTGTCACTGGGCTAACCTGACCCCTACTAACCCACTGTCCTACAGGACAGTGCATGTACAGTCACGCTTCTCTCAACACCTTCAGGACGGGTTGTGCTTCAACTTAAGAACACTGATTAACAAATCTTCAATGCGCATGCTGCCTGTAGCTCTCTGAAGAAAGGGACTAAAGATGTTTTAAGAGGGAATTGATTGTGAATCCAGATGTATGAATCTGAAAATCTTTAATCTGAGATATCAACAAACCACACTGTCTTTGCTGTTCAGCATATGGAAAGCTACAGAGTGATACAAATACCTTCATATTATTTTCTTAAACCCCACTTGCCTTTTGGGGATGTAGAAAGTACCAAATATAGTCAAAGACCTTCCCAAGGTTGCCTTGGGTTGCCTTGGGAACACTTTGTTGGCCTGTCCAAATGACAAATAAATACAGGAACACTTCAGGCAAATTTCCCATCAGTACAAATCCAGCAAAAACAGCGGCCACCGTGCTGAGAACATCTGACAGCTGTCAAATCAGCTGCAGCAGTGCAGGGAGGAGAGAGATGGTTTAGTCAGTTGAACAGCTTCCATCTGTACTGGCACATACAGCTCCTGCTCCCACAAGACAGGGACGCAGCAGTTGACCAAGATGCTAGCTGAGGAGCTGGCGGACTCCTCAGGTGCAAATATGCATCCTTATCTTTGAGATAGCAGCCCTCACTTGGTGCAAGCCACCACAAACTGTTTCTTGTCTCAACCCTTGCAATGACAAAGGGTTCAAATGGGAGGGCTTCTGACACGGACATTTGGCTGACATCTTCAAGGAGACAAACACAGAATCATAGAATCACAGAAAAATAGAATGGTGAGGTTTGGAAAGGACCTCAAAATACATACCCAGTAATTATTAGCAGAGAGAAAGAATTATTTAATTCTTGTGCAACTATGGTATTATTCTCTTTTCTCTGATTTTCTTTTTTCAGATGATGGTGTGATGGTGGGATAGAGTAAGAAAAGCAGATGCTACTGGAAGTTACATATAATGATATGCAGAATTTGTGTAGATGAAAGAAAGTGTTCAGTGAGGAGCAACCAGCTCTGATCACCTCCAGTTACCCGGTTAGTGCAGTGTCCATACTTGAGAGCCATGGTAGCATGGAGGTCAGGGACCTCAGGAAAAGTGACAAGCAGGAAGAACCTGTCCTCCAACTGCTCAGCTGTTCACATCTGGTTTTCCATTTGTTCTTCCTCTGAGAGGGAGATCAAAGCCACAGCAGAGACTGTCAAAAGGGAAAACAGGCTGGAATAGGTCTGCAGGATTTCTGTAGAGCCACCTGAAGAAACTGTGCACCCTTCTTGCTCTGAACAAGGACAGGGGAAAAAAAGGTCCCCTGAACCATGTCTGTAGGCTGTCTTTATTAACTCTTACTGTTCCTTGTTTCCTCCTGTTTCTGGACACTTTTATCCCAAACAGAAGCGGAACAAGAATCCATGATGTTAGTGGGAATGATGTCCAGTTATGTCCATCTCACTGGACTTGGCTTCAGCTGTGTTGAACTTTTCTTCCACTCAGATTTATAAACATAGGTGATTCTACTTGCCAGGAGCTTGGAAGCATCAACTTTCAAACTCAGGCTCACAAACAACAAAGTTTGAAGTGAAAGGATGCATGTGCCTGTGCAACAAAGCAATAAAGGTGACTCTGGTTTCTCTTGAAGAGAGAAAGTGATCTTGATTGCTGAGTCAAACTGTGAAGTGACTGAGAAGTGTCCACTTGATGGACAAATCTGTGCTAGCTGCCTTCACTTTATGTGCTCTCATAATGTCTCTAGTTATATAACTACATAGATGTTTTTAATAAGATCCTAGTCTCATTGTGGGTTTGAAATTAATGCATAAGGATTTGGGTTAAGATTAATGTAAATAATATTCTTACCTTCCTTATTTCAGCTTTTTTAAATGCATCTCATTATAATCCATGTTTTTCAATACATTTTTATTTCTGCATTGATATATGCAGCTACCACACAGCTTTCTGTGATTATATTTCACCTCCACACTCTGCAGTTTCTCTTATCTTTGGCCCATCCAGCCTGAGGTTTTCTTCCTGGAAATGGATTCCTCACTAGACATATTATTTCCCTCATGATTTCCTGGAATATGTTTTGCAAGAGGGGTGGAAGGGAAGTTACTTCTGCGGTTCATGGAGATGTATTTCTTAAAGGCTCAACATATTCATAAACCAACATCATGGAGAATGATGTTGCAATTAAAATTCACCCACAGAATTTAACTTTCATTTTACTATTTTTCAACCAACAACAGGAAAGAGCCTCAGTATTGGTAAGACTGTGACTGACACTAAGTGTGTCTAGCCTGACTTTTCCACTTCTGTTTATTCAGGGCAGCTTTTTCATCTTCCATTTCTTAGAAAAATACCCTTGGAAATGGGAGTTTTGTGCAGTCTGAATAGAATTTTATTCTGAAAAATTACAAGACTCAGAAACTTTTCATGGGATGGGTGAAGTGTTTCTCACCCAGCTCATCCCTCCTGCAAACCAGCCTCACTGTTGTGGTGCTGCACACTGCATTGCCTGTTTACAAAGGGGAGAAGATCAATTCAAAGTAATGTGGTTACAGTCTAAAAATAAAGTGGTGCCTTCACTTCCCACTCTCTGATACAAGCCTGAAGTATCCCAGATAGGACGGTGGATGAATGCTATGCCACACAACCCAGCACAGCTGTGTGAACTGTCACGAATTCACCAGAAAGTGGCAACAGAGAAGCTGGTGGTCCAGGCAGGGATAAGAGAGCTACTGCATCTGAAGATGAACACCTCCTGCTCTTCTTCACACCTGAATGCTGCCTTCTTGCTCCACGCAGTCCACAGCTCACCAAGACCAAGCTTGTGGTTCGGGAGGAAGGTGTGCCTCACCTGCAGAGAGCAGCAGCAGGGACTCACTTCTAGTTTGTCTTCTTAGGGCAACCATGGGAACCACCTCTGGGAAAGTCATTTCACTGAGGCAGAGTCTTGGGAATGGAGGCCCAGAGTCTTGGATGGCAGAAATCAGCAACAGTCATTGCTGTGAAGATATGCTGACTGGCACTGCCATGGTTTCTGACCTATGGCATCTTTCTGTTTTTTCCCTCCATCCTGCCATTTACACTAGCATTGGTATCCCAACACTGACACCACAGAAACATGAGACAAACATACCTTCATTTTTTGGGATGATGGTTATAATTAGTTTTGTGTGTGCAACACTAAGGGTTCACTGAAGAAGCACAGACTGAACACTTTATTGCTCAAGGTACTTTTTAAACATGGCACGAAATAACAGCTTTCATCCAAAGAGAGTGCAGTCAAAAGCTGAGACCTGAATAGTAGCACGCTTCCTTCAAAGAGAAAAGCTGGTGGGAGACTCTTTCCCTGATGAGTATTAAACTGAGATGGAATAAAAACTTCTTGCTCTTATTTATAGAAAAGTGCTTTCAGCTCCTGATAAAGACAGACATTCTCCTTGTGCAGCTC
>JBCJKH010010160.1:20342-35647 GCA_039877255.1 Loriculus beryllinus | reverse complement strand
ATGGGGACCCTTTAGGCTAGAGAAGAACATTTAATATGAGAAACGCTTCTGTGGTAAGCATCTTATAAGGATAAAAGGACCTGCTTTAACTTCTTTTTGTTGTTCCTGAATTAACAATTGCTCCTTAAAAGATTGATTGGGGATTGGAACTGGATGTCCTGGTATTGGCTGGAATACTGTTACGTCCTATTTCACATTGTTGCGCACATGCTCATTAGCACCTTTCCTCTTCTCAAAGATCTTCACCAATTTAAGATTTCCTTAGAAACAAGTCTGGTGCTAGCCCCTGACACACATCTTGGAACTCTCCCAGTATTTTTTGGCATCACAGATCAATAATTCAAGAAAGACTGACTCCAGCGATCAGTAGGCAAGCAGTGAGAATGCTGAAAACCTCGAGCTGCTTTGCAAAGTTTACGGGGATTACTCATTTGTAGTGTGGGTGCTGATGATTAGGCAAGTCATCTTGTACCTGAACGATTGAAGGGCATAAGGACCCTCTGCAGAGGCACATTTGTGTGCTCCAGTGGGGCTAGGAGCATGACATGCGCATGAAAAACTATTTGTTCTTGTAATTCTATACTTTGCATCCTATCCTCTTGCCTTGGTCTTCATGGGGCAGTTTGATTTTTTTGTGACACAGGCTTGGGGCTCACCTGTGAGCTGGGGCTTTTGCTGGGTGAGGCCAAGGCAGCGTTGGATGAGGCCATAAAAGGACGGAGCAAGCTGGGCAGCCGGTGCAGCGCCAGCTCTGGAAAATCAGTGTGTGAGCCCCAGCCAGCAATTCCCACTCACCAGCCAGGTGTGAGCTGAGTTTCCCATGCTCAGCCAGTCTCTGCCTGGCGCCTGGGACAGCCATGCTTCCTTCCCAGGGCTGGATCCAGCTCACCGCAGCGATGCTGCTACTGGGGCAGTGACGGAGGTCTCCATCCTCCTGGCACTGATGCTAATCAATGGGGGTTCTCCCATGGCTTCACACCACCTGGGGCAATGCCCCAACTACCCATCCTCTCGGTGCCCATCCCCATCCCAGCTCAGTCACCTGCAGGGTGGGCAGGGGCTGCATTAACCCCCTACCCACTTCCCGCTGTGCAAATGACTGCAGGCACAGAGAGGCGCTGTGAAGCGAACACACAGACCTTTTAATGAATGAAATAAGAAACAGGGATGGGGGAGAGGGCTGGGGCAGCTCCTTGACCATCAATAGTGTCTCCTCTGGGAACGTGACCTTGACCTTGACCTTGACCGGTGATGACCATGTGACCTTGTCCCGGAAAAATAGTCACGACTCTCCCTTCTGCTTCTTCTTTCATACCCTGGTGATGGCAACTTGCAATGCGAACGGGAAAAACAGCACGATGCGGAGCAGGAGCCAGTGCAGGAAGGACCTGACCTTGACTTGGAGCTGGTACGCGGACTCCTAAAGTAAAATGAGGTACAACAGTGAGGCTTGGTGGTAACTTGGTGGTAACTTGTCCACGTGAGCCCCAGGGGGCTGCCCTGTGCAGTGGGTAAGGATTCCTTTGGTTGTCTGGACATTGTATTGGGATGGAGGTCAGGACCACTGCCTCCAAAGGGAGGATTTTGAAGAAATCCCCGTTGGCTTGTACTTTGCAATACTGGAAACAAATGGGAGGACCCCCAGGTGGGCTCAGTCACTCAGGAGACTTTGAGAGAGTATTGTAATCAATGGTGGCCATTGTATAAGCTGGAGTCTGGGGCGAAGTGGCCTGCGAGCGGTACAATTCATTAGAATTGATTGATTGATTGATGCTGGTTTGCCCAAGGGAGGCGAAGTGGGATGAGTTATGGTGTATTGATTTATTCTTTCATTTGCAGAAGAATTCGGACTTGTGAAAGGGCTGTATGCATATATCTAAAGATCCCACGGTATTAGCACTGGAAAAGGACAGTAACAAACCGCTCAAGAGTTGATGGTCTGCGTGTAGTATTGGTAAGTGGTGTGTTAGATGTAGGCAGGAAAAAGAGGACGTGGCATTATTAGTTGGATCCCAAATCCCAGCAAGGAACAAGCGGGGCGGGGGTGGGGCAGGTTTGGATGCAGATGCAAGAGAGCTCTAGCCCCATCATGAGGTGAACAACGAAGGTGCTCTCCGAGGTAGACAAGCTCCCTTCCGCCAGGGAGCAGGGGCGGAGGGACTGGGCACTACCAAGGTGTCCTTTCCTGTGTCAGATTCAGGAGCCTGGAAAGAGTTAGCCGGGCCCTGTAGGGAAGATCCTGGAAAAGTAACTAAAGTGATGGAGACGATTCTTAGAACACAAGAGCCAGACTGGAATGATTTACAAGTACACTTTGGTAACATACGATGATAAAGTATAGTGCTGGCAAAAGCAAGGCAGGAGGCAGAAAAGATCCACACGCGGGGGGCGCTGGGCAGTGTCAGTGGGCGACCACTTTCCCTCCACAGAGCCTACATGGGATCCAAATCTTCTGCCTGAGCAGGATCTATTAACCAAGTATCAGCGGTTGGCTTTGTTTGGAATGAAACAGGAGTATCCAGGTCAGGACCCTGAAGAAGGTGCAGCACAGTTATATTTGTATTGGTCAATCAGACCCAGGTATTAAATGCAAGCTGCAAAACCTGGGAGGGACAGACCCTCGGTCGCTCAAGAAATCGCTAGGAAACAGCCTGGAGAGTATACAGTAACAGAGAAGTTAAAAGGGAGAAGGAAATAAGAGGGAGAAAAAAAACACTGTTGGCTGTTGCTCTCTCCCAGGAAAGCAGGAAAGGGGGGAGCGGCCGGGGAGGAAAGGATCAGAAAGAAGGATGACATGGAAAGGCTTGTGAACAGACTGCATGGGCTGCGCTTGGAGAATGATCAGAGTGCAGTGTGTCAACGGAGGGAGCACTGAAAGAGAGAATGCCCTCAGAGCCAAAATAAACACCGGAGATTTAGTGGAATGTCAGGGCCTGCCCTGACATGCTTTAGATGAAGATTGAGGAGGAGCGGGGGAAGATTCGAAACCCTCCCCAGCAGAGCCCCTGGTTACGGGTAGGTTGGAGAATGACAAAGTAAAATTTCTTGTAGGAACAGAAGCTATTTATTCTGGTAGAAATTCCTGTAAAGTGCAAGTTACCTATAGAGAAGCTTCTATACAGAAAAGCCATCTATAACAAATCTATACCAAAATGAAGGACTAACATGACACAGAAACAGGCTCTTCTCTCTCCAGCTGGGAGAAAGGAGCTTGGCTGTTTGAGATGAATCACTGGAAAAAATTCAGAATGGTCATAAAACGACAGCACTGATTTTTCCAATAGCGGCCTCAATCAGTATCAACTATGTTGTTGAAACAAGAATGTTGGACGCTGATTTCTACTGAAAAGCCCATTTCTTTAGCCCTACTCAGCCAGTAATCCAAACCTTTCCATCTGATTCTTTAATTGGATTTTATTTTTACATGGACTTATGGTTTTCTCAAAAAGCATCCTTCTTTCAGTCTTCTTTTTAGTCATGTACCAGAGTTCTAGTTGAAATAATCTTACTGCAAGCACGCACCCCCTTTCTTATGGCCAATTCAAATTAAGCCATTTAAAAATCAGTCACCAACTGCATTCCCCACAACTCTCTGTGCACACTTATTTGATTATGGATCAGCTGTTGTGTGAGTTATACGTTACAGCCTAGGTTACGAGTAGTTCTATATGGAATTTCTATAGCATGCTTACAGTTCACAGCTCGTTCTGGCACCTGGTGAGTGGCTGGTACTGTCTGTCCTCGGAGGACCTTTTGGAGAGGGGAGAAGAAAAAGGAAAAAAGCCCATTCAGCTTATCTGAAGGTAGTTTTTAAACAGAAATTCTAAAGCTATCGTTCCTTACCACCTGTGGGTACTGATTGCCCTTGGGAGCCCAGAAGACTTGGTAGTGCTAGCTGTCTTGGTACAGGAACTTGGCAGCCCTTGTGAATAAAGGCAAACAGCTGGAGAATAAGCTCTACTGAAATACTGGAGTCACTGCCTATGTGGAAATAAACCTTACCTTCTCTTCCAACAAGCTGCTGATTGACGGAGAGGAAGATTGAGGCGGTTGAGCGGCAGCCACCAAAGCAGCAGGAGGCATAACAGGCGTGAGTGGTGCTGGAGGTGGTGGTGGCCGCCGCTGCTGCTGCTGCTCAATCTGCTTACAGAGCCTTTTTGTGTAGCCAGCTCCATTTCTGAACTTGTTCACAGCCTAGAGGCAGAGGAACATTTTATAAAGGTAATGTGAAACTTCAGCAGATACACCAACAAAAGCCTCCACAGAGTAAAGTTACTTGTGTATTCCTGGAAATGCTATCAATCCTAACAGCATTCTACCACAGCTATATAAACACGCCACATTAAACACTGATGTCAGTGACTGTTAACTCAGGGTATCTCTATTTAAAAGACTTCAGTGTTAACACCAAATTTGAAAGGGAGGTGATTGTGTTAAACAGAAGTGTGACCTGAATTTGACAGATTGTCTCTAAAGAGCTCTCAGACATAATGTGTTTGAAAAGTAAATTTAGCCTTATTCCATTTAGCCTTGCGTAAGGCTAAATTAATATTACGGTACTGTTGTCTTCTCTCTCAGCTCCTCACAAGCTCTTTGTACAACTGGTGTAAAAGTCATCACGCTACCTGGCGTAGGCTGTGGTTGGCAACTAAAGCATCAGGAGAAACATCTGTCTGATGACACGCTGGGCAGGTATGTTCCTCAGACTCCAGCAATGCCGTTCTAATACCTGTGCATAATCAGCATAATCACAATACAATAGTTTTTAGCCAAGCTAAGGAAATCAAAACACCTATATGATTCGTGGGTGAATGTGGTCTTGAGCGTACAGCATGAAGCTACAAACGTTCAAGAGTGTAAAAGATTTCTAGTATGCAGCAAATAGTTACACAGTTTTGGCATTTCACTGCTGTAATATTTGAAGATGGACTGTAGGCTGTGTCTTCATGATTCAACTCTTCCTTTTTCCCCTGACCACTACAGCAAGAAGTCACTGACCCCAAAGTTAATGAACAAAGCACATCTCAAAACCAAGCATTGGTAGGTCTGAGTTCTGAAGGTTTGAACCAGCTCTCCCGTGGAGAAGAATGTGGATTAAATGCCTAACTATCCGTTTCTTGCAGACCACAGTCAGTCACCAGAGATGGCTGTACAATTTTGTATGAGAGAAAGGGCTGTGGACAAGCATTCGGTATCTAATACCGGAATCACCTGCACAGTCAGGCACTGTCCTTTCCTAGTCAGGGTGTACTTAGGTTTTAATTAGAACAGGTAACAAAGTAATTTTGTCATCTGCTATTTTTGCTTTCAGAAGATCAGATGTGATGTTTTGAACGAACAACAGGGGAATAACACTTACAGTCGTCACAATAACTGCTTCCACAGCAGGGAAGAATAGCTGCATCAGTCATTATATCTCTACAAATGAGACATAACAGCTCATCCGGAATAGGATCATCAGAAGAGGAGGAGGATGGCTCCTCTGGTGAAAATGGAGGCCTTTCCCTCTTTCCTCTAGCATAAGCTTCCCTGCAGGGCGTGTGGAGAAGGAAAAAGAACAAATTTAAAGACGGATAAAGGAATACGTTTCCAAGCTTTGCATTTTATCAAAAGAAGATACTAGATAGAATTCTTCTCACTCCACATCAGCCTTCTGAACTGTAGGCTCTGAGCTGAAACTACTTTTCTAGAGCCGTAACACTGAAAAATAAAAACTCGGAGGGGGAGGAAATCTCAATCCAACAGCCAGTGGTTACATTTTTGTAAGAAGCGTTTGGAACATAAACCAGAAGCAAAACGAGCTCTCAAAGAGAATGACTCCCCTGTCAACGCTACTGAAATGTTTTGCAGAAATCCAGACCCTCGGTGCACCACAACTCGAACCAACTTCCAGGGACATGACAAGTATGAATGACCACCCTCTTGTCATATGAGCAAGTACCACAGATGTTAAGGTTAAAATGCAACGACTGCGCTTCCTCTCCCGTAATTACAGACGCAGTCCAACTTGGTTGCATGTCCACTCAGATGTTCATGCACGCTTTCTCTCATTCGCTTTTGGGTCAGCCCAATGAATTCCATACTTACACATTAATAATCGGGATTGCATATTTTCCAGTGTTTGTCAGCATTGCACCCTTTGTGTTGGGATCTTTCACCTCTATCATGAAACTCCTTGGAATTCCTGTGCTCCTTTTCAGTCTGGGAACAGACTCAACATTTTTGTCCTGTTAAGAAAAGAAATGCAGACATACCTCATCTTAAGACCTACACTTGAAAGGACAGTTCAGTGACGACTGTAAGAAGCAAAAGCCTTTAAATCCTCTCCTTTTACCCAGCGGGAAGGTTGTTCAACTGAAATACTTCTTTTCCTAAAGGAACATGGCCAGGATGTTCCCAAGTCCCCTGTTGTTCCTAAGTCAGCTTCTCAGGGAAGTGCTGGAATCACTGTCCCTGAAGTGTTCAAAAGAACACGTAGATGAGGCCCTCAGTGACACGGCTCGTGATGGAATTGGGATTGATGCCTCTCTTCCAACCCAGCTGCTTCTCTGATTCTGGGAAAGGCTTAAGCAGAGTTTTGATCTCAGTCGACATTCTTTGGCTTAACAGCAGGTTTCTTTAGGGTGAACTATCCCTTCCCTCATGATCCACTGGGAGAAGAGATACAAACCTGCTCCTCCCTCAAAGCACAACCCAGAGGGAAAGCTTAAGTCAGGGCTCTGGATCAGCCACTGGAGAAACACCTATTCACCAGCTATAGATGAAGGCTCAATTCATACCTCATGCGTATACATTCAGAGACTAATGTTAAAGGGCAGCAATACTCAACCAGAGACTTGTGTCGGTAAAACACGCAAATATTCAGTAGATGGGGTCAACAGAAACATCTTGGTTTCATACAAAATACTGAAAACATGAACTGTCATTGAAAAGAGTTAAAGCAGAAACATTTCCAGTAATTTTGAAATACATAAAAATATGCCTGTAAATTCACAGACGAAAAGATCTATGGACTTATTTCATGTCTGTGGCTTAGACAAAAGAAAAAATTACATTTATAATCCCGGCTTTCCCTTGAACTTTGAGGGGCTTTTCAGCATTGCCATGTAACCTCTGTATTTCACCTCAAGAGAAACAGTTCTTAATCCCATTATTCCAGTATTTGTTACTTGACTGCCAAGCTCAGAAATTAAACAAGGTCAGAAAGTAACACCAGCAGTCCCCAAAATCTTACCCCCTTTCTTGGGCAGTCCTTTCTGTAGTGGCCAGGATTTCCGCAGCGAAAGCAAACATATGATGCTGGAGGTGTACCCAAGGGCTTCTTCATGTAACTAAAAAGGTTTCCAGGAAGAAAAAGGCATGCATGTGTCTCTCTTGTTAAAACAAACATCTACACAATTTTTCTAGAATCATCAAAGAACTGATTTGACATTATCAACGCTTACTTGACTGGATCATATTCACGGGAAGACTGTATCATCATGGCTTTTATTTTATCTTCTTCAGAAGCATTGGCTTCAGCCAGGTTGGCAGTCTGTTTAACACGGAATTATTTGACACATACATTAGAAACATGCAAGCTCACCCAGCCAAAGACAACACCGCTTGCTCAATCCTGTAAAGAGCACCACAATGCTAGCTGATGTTGCCTGAAAACAGATGCTGCTATGAAACACACTTGTCCTGAGAGTGCGCTGGCGAGCCTTTGTGCTTGTACATGATGCTCATGTGCCTGCTAGCCTACTTGAAAAGAGCGCTCTTGGGCACTCAAAACCTTAGGCTTGACATGGACTTGTGTAACCGCTCCACTTTTCTTCCAAGTGGACTAAAGTGATGAGTAAAAGAAATGACACTAGCAGTAGTTTTCAACTGGTTTTGAAGCTCCAGCCCATTTGAAGGAGAAGATAGCTACTGTGCACTTAATAGAGAAAGATTTCTTCAAGTTACATAATTTACATGGTGCAGCATTAAAAAGAACACACAATGTTTGTGTCAGGGCTGCAGTTTTTGCTTGCTGAAATCCAGCATCAGACACAGAAGCACTGAAGGGAATCTTCCTGATCCCTCAGCAAGACACAAGGTTCTTTTCAGTAGAAATGTCACCATCGTGTCCTGTAGGCAATCCAAACTGCATTTCCCCCCCTACTAACTTCTTCCTACTAAGGGATTTAACCACAGTGAGCACAACCTGCAGGCTCTTCAAGGGGACTGTGTCCTCTTAATGTACATCTTGTCATACCACCCATGTGCAGAACTAGATCTTGAAGCCAGCTGATTTTTCTGATGATTTATTACACACTAGGCCATACACAAGAAAGGTCTAAGGGAGTGACTGCAAATGATTTGGACCTTCAACCACCCACCTTTCAGATCAACCACGTACGTCTTCACTTCTACATGCATTCGTTCACAAGAGCAATCAACCGGTTTCTGCATTTTATTAAATGGTTTTGTCATATACACAGCTTTTTCTTATCAGTTCTATGATCAGGGTGGACATCTATGAAATCATTTCCGTTAACGTTTACAGGAAACTCTGCAGACATTTGACTAATTTGGTCGAACCCCAACAGTTTACAAAACATATCCAAACCCCACAGATCATTGCTACGAATAGACCAAAATTCAACTATGGCTTTTAATGCACTGCAATAAAGAAAAAAAACAAAACATATTTTACAGCACACTGCCCCTGTGCTAAGCCAGTCTGAATAGCGTGTTTAGAGTAAGTAACAGTTTTGAGCTGCTTTATGCTTTGTTCACGCGTTTCTCAACAGATTAAACGTGCACACCACCTGGCCAGTTTTTCACATTTGAGAGTAAAACTTCACATGGGTTTACAGAACCAAGGACACATGCAGGGACAGCCAAAGGCACAAAATTTCATTTCTTCAGTGAGACAGGGAAGATGCTGCCGGTGGGAAGACCTCTCCTTCTTAGAAATGAACTCCTGCCTCTCTTCTTAGGAGAAAGAACTAGCTCCCATCTTTTTCATTTCATTGCCTAGCACTAGGCTTTTGCACAAAGCGCAGTCATTAGCGTCTTGCCAAAGTTACACAGCGTTGAGCCAAAAGGGCGAGCAGTTCCGTCCCAAAACAGGCCGGTGCAACATTTTCAGGTGGCCACATCTGCTAATACACCGCAGATACACACAGGTCTATTCCTCTAAACAATCAAGTACACAATTTACACAGTTGACGTAGTCTGCATTCAAACATTTGATTGTGTTCCCCACTGTCTAGAGGCTGGAATTTATGAGACTGTGCAGTATTCAAAGAATGCTTCTATGCCTCTAAGCACTAGAAATTCAAAACCAGCCATGCCATTGCCCAACTTCCAGAAACACTTCTACGTCACCTCTTGCAAACTGCCCTGAAATGGCCGTAACATACAGCCAATTTAATCCTTTCGTACAAGTGGTGTTAGACTCCAACACAAAATTAATGAAACATAGGAGAAACAGTAAACAGCTTCTGAGGTACTGCTGCTTTGCGTCCTGAAGATGAGTAACGCTGCAACACTGTGTTGAGGCTGAGAAGGTACTCTCCTTCTGTCCTCCCAAACTGGCAAGTACTCTTTACAGCACAGTATCAAATTATACATACTTTTCAAAGTTAACTAAATACTTTATTAAAAATTAAACTTTTCGTCACATTACAACAGTTATCCATCTATAGACTGCAAGTAAGGTTTAAAAATATGAAGGAAACACTTATTTTTAAGTATTTTACTATATATATATACATACAGATATATATACACACACCTTTGAAAGCTGGGCCAGAGAAATAGATGCAGAAGACTCATCCTTCATCTGTTCAGCAAAAAATAAACACATATTCAAGTTCTATAATCAAAACATAGCACAAGTTAACCTCTACTGCAGTCTGAAAATCTGCACTGTATCCTCCACGTGCCACTCATAGAGAAATCTTCAACCTACTGTAATTTGTAACTGTTCAGAATAAAGTCCAAACCTATGACAGTTGAGAAGTGCCTATGGGGTTAATGACACAAAACTAAACTAACCAACTCGCTTGAGAGGGACTTACTGCTCCAGAGTATCTCAGAGAGGGGCCCTTGTGAAAAATGCTGAAGTTTATTGGAGAAGGAACCATCACTACAGGAAACTTTCTTGCAGTGTAGCTTGTAAAGCAATCAGTTAATGTCTCATCATTTAAACATGCATTTATACAGTTATGCTTTTTTTTATAGTCGTTTACTACAACAGAGCAGCCTATAAAAATGGAGAAAAAAAAAAATTTCTTGTATTTTAACAGACAACAAGACATGCCATCCATGATAGTCATGATGATGAAAGCATGGATTCAAAGCACAGAGTCATGGCATTTTTTCATCCACTGCAAACATACTCCTCCCTCCCAGCTGCCCACGCATGTACCTTGCCACAATGAAGTCCTCAGACCACTAGTTAGGAATGGGCCACAGCGTTTGCAGAGAACTACTACTGAAGAGCAGTTTTTACAAAAAGCACAGAAAAGGCTGTACAAACTCACAACATTACTAACTATAGGCAGGCAGATCTCGAACGTGGCACCAAGTTCAGCTGTGCACACCTGGAACCTGCATGAACTAAAGATGATCAGGCACTATCTGCGCAACACAAAGTCACACAGGACGCATTCTAGCACATGCAATAGGAAATACCATGCATTGCTAGGCATAAATCCCAACATCCACATCAGAACTGTGCAAACTGATGGCCTGACTCAGTTTTCACTATGATGAATCAGTACATTTGAATTACAATCTGCACTATGTTTTACTGGAAGAGAGATGAAGTTAATGTTTGGAAAATTAATACAAGGCTGCACTGTTTAGAACTCAGTGCAGTGTGCAGAAAAAAGGGTGAGACTGGGTTTCTACATACTGCTGCTGATGGTCTGCTCGCTGGCTCAGTTCGACTCCTAGAAGGAGACAGAAAGGTGATCAGAACTTAAAATAAAGCACTTGTACCCAACAGAAAGCAGCAAAAATCAATTCTAAAACCCCAATATCAGAACATTATGTTCTGATAGTCTAGCGAATATGGGAATTTATTTCTATACACAAACTGTTACCTCTTGGTCATTCAGTGCAACTAAAAACACCTCCAAAATCCCATTTCTACTTTGTCATGAAGTCAGACTTACAGATACAGAACACAACAGTGCAAGAGAAAGTCCTCAGCTATTTTCTCTGCCACATAAGTATCAAGTATATCAAGTCTGTACTACAGTTTTGTGTTCTTAAATAATCCACCCTCAAACTAGGAACGGAACTCCAGGCAATCTGTACATCCCTAGTGTTACAAACAGGTGTCACATACAGTACTCTAGTTTCTATGGCTGAACACTGATAGTCCCAGCACTTCAAAGGGCAACCCCACTCCAGTGAAAAGAAATCAATCATCTGACAAAGAAATAACAAAACTGCTGTCAGCACCTCGGGCTTTAGAAGAGTGTTTCTTTGTGGAAGCCCAAGCACTGTGTTCAGCTATCTACCATACTTAGCCGTGAAAGGGACAAAGTACTAGACACGTTCCATACACTCTATTGACTAAAAACAGTAGTAGAAATGTCACCTGAAAGAAGCTGCTCCTGGGATTTTGCGTGACTGAAAAGCCCTGTGACAAAAAAAAAGAAAAGTCTTCACTGAGAGAATTTGCTTTACGACAGTGCTGCAGTATTTTCAGAAATACTTATTCCTTGCTGCGATTCCACGTACTCACTGACCAAACATAAAGCACTCTACCAGCTGTCTCTGCACTGTTTCCAGGTGAAGGAATAGAAGGCTGATTTGCCTGATCAATTTTCAGTGCTACAGGAGCAGTGCCATTCCTTCCTTATCCCCACATACAGGGATGTATTTGACCTTCGGTGCTAGCTGCAGGACAGCTACCAACTTTTGGTAATGTGCTAAGCTGCTTACTGAGTTTCAGGTTGGGAAAGGATTAACTATTCCTTCATTGTACTTGCACAAGAGGCAATACACTTTACCATACTCTTCTTTTTCTCTTGCCCAAAACAGGTACTGCCTTCGGGAAACCAATAGGAATCACTTTCGAATGGAAGTGCTTGTTTGCACGGTTTGCCAGCTGGCAAGCGTCGGTCTTTCCTGCATAGCTAGCACGCAAACCCCACGCATCTGGGGCATAAGAATACCTGACGTATCCTGTCCCTCTCCCCCAAATGCAAGAAAAGCTCAAACACTAAGAATCAGGCTCTTCAGAGACAGGAGCAAATGTTAAGTCTACACTACACTGCACAACTGTCCTCGCTATAAAAGCCATAAAAGCAAACACACAGAACAAGGAATCTCTCCACGCAGACAAAACAGGATCTACAACTTGGCTCTCAGAAAAATTAACCCCAAGAACAAACCCTATAGGATCATTTCAAAAGTTTCCATTGTTGGAGTTTGAACCCCATATCCCAGCAGGCCTAAAAACATAAGTCTGCTTCAGGACCGATACATGAAAATCTACCCAGTGACAACAAAAATTAACAGAAGCTTTAACAAGAAAGATACAATCTGAATGCCTCAGATGCACTGAAAACAGTTCACACACTGAAACCAACAGCAAAGAATCCAACGCTCTGGGGACACTTACTTAACATCTGTTTGGCCGGTAGCTTTAACTCCTCCAGCGGGGATTCTTTTAACAATTACCAATGAGTTTTTAGGAATCAGGGCATCTTCTGCGTATTCTGAAACCAACAGAAATGCAGAAAAAGACATTCAAAAGGACATGTATTAATACGTAATTAACTCCATAGCACTTCAGAGAAGGCCTTTACAGATACAGAAGACAGATTTTATACGTAACATCGTGCTGTCATTGTCTGAACACGCCAACAGTACCTTTCAAGACATTTTCAGGTTTGACAACCAAACACCAGCAGCTAAAGCTTTTCCCTTTCTCAAAAACAGTTTGAATGCCAACAGCAAAAAAACCCAACCCAGGCATTAGTGAAAGCATGAAAATTCAGATCCACTGCTTTCGCCACTGTTAACTGAGCCGCTTCTGCTGCTGGTGCTCCAGAGTGAAAGAATGCAGAAGAGAGCCTGTCACCTTTGTCTGTTTCTTGGAGCTTAATCCATCCAAAGCCACACTTCTCCTCTGCACAGTGCTTTACATTTGCTTGATCAAGCCTGACGCTAAGACTAGATGCAGCCACACCTAGGCTCCATCAGGAGTTTAGAAAGCCAGGGGCTCCACTCTGGACTTTGTGTCTCAGTGGGAGGCTCTCCTGGTTTTCATCTTTGGTTTCTATGCAAATCATTTTAGCTGCATTCTACCTGGATTTTCTTCTTCTACATTCCAGTAGACATAAACCATTGACCAAGCCTGAGACTAAGGCTAGATCTAGCTGCACCTAGGCTCCCCTCAGGGCTTTAGAAAGCTCGGGGCTCCATTCTGGGCACTGGGACTCAGTGTGCACCTTTGACAAAGCGGCCTGCTAAACGCAGGATGCTGAATCACATTTCATGACACCACCCCACTTAATCCCTGGCACCGCTTACCCTCTTGGTGCTCCTGCCACCTGGCAGGATGGGCCCCAGGCTCACTCATGCTACGTGGGGATGAGCCAGAAAAGGCAGAATGCGGCTTCTGCCGGCTGCGGCCATCGTGGGGTGCTCTGCAACGTCGCCAGCCAGGACATCCCCAAAGCCCTGCACATGCTGCGCACACGTACCTTCTTTGCTCTGGGCACTGATGATCTGCAGATCACAGCTGGCCGCCTTCAGCTTCTCCTTGCGCATGATCTTGCACTTGAGGTCGCAAAGGGAGATGTCGAGGCCGCTGAAGGTGACCGTATCATAGTCCAGCTTGGAGAAGAACTTGTAGTGGATGCAAGACATGGCCGGGGCCAGGCAGCGCCTGCTCCACTGCCGTGTCTAGCTGGGCAAATGACAGAGGCCTGGCAGCCTCTACGAAGGTGAGGGCACGCGGCAAAGCCCACCGAGGGGGCTGGGCTGAGCAGCACGGGCTGAGCTTGTGCTGGCCAGCGGTGCTCAGAGGCTGCGGCGCTCTGCCACAGCCAGGCCCTGAACACATCAGGCAGCCTCGGCCGACAGAGCCTCAGGCCTCCCTCGTGGCGTAGTCAGGCCCTGGCTTTGCCACCTTAACAACTCCAGCCCACGGCCCTCAGCAAGTGAGCTGTGCCGTCGTGTCGGCACCTGCCCCAGTCCTCCTCAAAGCCCAGGCCAGGAGAGCTCCCCGAAGCCCCAGCTTGGCCTCAGTGTCCTCTCCCGCATGCGGCACTCTGAGGCCTGACCAACCTCTACCGGACTCAAGCACCTCTGCCCCAGCCTTCACCAGCTGCGACAACACAGTAACCCAGGCAACCCAGCGCATCGTGGCAACGGGCTCGTGTTCCGTGCAGCTCCAAGCACCCCCAAGGGCAGGGGGACCTGGGCCTGTCACCGCCCTCAGCTGCTCCTGTCCCTGCTGTCGGCCCAGCCTCACCTCACCTCACCTCACCTCACCTCACACACTGACCATCCATCCTGTCAGCCCCAGGCTCTCACTACAGCGACCCTCCCGGCACCATCCGCCCAGGCTCAAACATCCTGGGCCGCATGCAGCCCCTCTGTGGTGCTCAGCTGCCCGGGCCACACAGCCAGCAAAGGGAGGGGACATAACGAGGGCTTTGAGTGCATCTTCAAGAATCACAGACTTCAGGCAAAGCAGCCAACGACCATTGATGTTTATTGCCATCGACCAACCGACTTCCCCAGTGTCGCTCGCGCATCCAGAGCTGCTTGAACTCTGCACAAAAGGACTAAAAAGTAACCAATGTACCACCAGCACAGCTAAGAGAAAGACAAGTGCAGGAGCAAGGAGCAGCTCGCAGGGACAGAGAAACAAAGACAAGTATCAGAAGCCCTGCAGAGCGATGGACGAGGGGTCTGGGAGCAGCAGACACAGCCAGAGAGAGGAGAAGCAGGCAGGGAGAAAGACAGGGACAGTGGGATACAGAATGAGCTGCAACAAGGAGAAGGGGCTGGCAGAGTGACGCAGAAAGAAGGACTTGAAGAACAGAGGCATGTGCAGGACAGCGCAGGAAGAGAAGAGAGGCGTGGGGAAGTGAAACAAACGGCAGCAAGGGCAAAGGGAGCAGGGAGAGATGAGAGGCAGACACGGCCCCAAGGGCCCCAAGGGCCCCAAGGGCCGGGCACTCACCTCAGCTCCCGCTGCCCGTCCTGCCAGGGAAACTCTTCAGCCCAGGCCCTTCTTTCTCTGCCTCTCTGTGCTCAGGCCCAGGGCTGGGGCAGCTCGGGGGGCTCTGGCAGTCGGG
>JBCJKH010010160.1:0-20242 GCA_039877255.1 Loriculus beryllinus | reverse complement strand
CTCATGATGGGTGAAACTGAGCAGTCTCCTGCAGCCCTTTAATAGCTAAATCTGCCTGTGATTTGGCCGTCCCTACACATAACACCCAATGATACAGGGGTAACCAAGATACAGGGGGAGTAATACAGAGGGGTTGTACAAGGGGGTTAGAGAAATTTGCTTTCTTAAACAGAAGTATTGCCTGTTGTTCAAGATCTCAGAGCAATCAACAAAATTGCAGAGGATATTCGTCCAGTAGTAGCTAATGGGTATGATTTATTGACTAAATTGAATAATAATCAGAAATGGTTTGCCCTCTTGGATTTCAAGGATGCTTTCTTTTGCTTACCATTGGCCAAAGAAAGCCAAAATTTATTGGCTTTCGAGCGGGAGAATACTGACACAGAAAAAGAAACTCAATTAGCTTGGATGGCATTACCTAAAGGGTTTAAAAACAGGCCAATGGGTTTTGGAAATCAGTTAGCACTGGAACTAGAATCATGGAAGCCACCTACTCAGACGGGGACTCTCTTACAATATGTGAATGATCTATTAATTGCCAGAGAAAGAAAGGAAGAATGTGTCCAGTGGACAGTGGAATTATTCAATTTTCTGGGACTGAATGGTTATTGGGTATCCAGACAAAAGGCCCAACTAATCCAAACCCGAATTTCCTACCTAGGGTATGAAATAAGTGAAGGACAGAGAGAACTTGGAGCTGCTAGAAAAGAAGCCATTTCTCAGACTCCACGACCATCGACCATCAAGGAACTCCAGACATTCCTGGGAATGACTGGATGGTGCAGACTTTGGATCCATGTTTATGGTGTTCTGGTAAGACCACTATATAAACTGTTGAAGGGAAACCTCCCTCTTTGGACTGGACTGGTACAGCAGAGGAGGCTTTTAGAAATTTAAAGCTAGAGTTACTAGCTAGAGTTAATGAGAGCTCCAGCTCTGGGACTTACAGGTGTGACTAAACCATTTTAGCTATATAGCACTCATCCCACAATGCCCCAGCTACCCATCCTCTCGGTGGCCATCCCCATCCCAGCTCAGTCACCTGCAGGGTGGGCAGGGGCTGCATTAACCCCCTACCCACTTCCCGCTGTGCAAATGACTGCAGGCACAGAGAGGTGCTGTGAAGCAGACATCCACATCTTTTAATGTCGCCTTTGGTTTGGCGACCTGGACCTTGCTCTACTAGAAGCGTGTGACCTGGTTGAAGAGTGATCACACCTTTTCCTTTTGTTGTTTCTTGCTTTCAGGTCTGGTGGCCAGTCAGCATGGTACCGGGAACAAGGCCACAACCCGGAGCAGGAGCCATTGCAGGAACGACCTGAGCTGGACTTGGAGTAGGTATGCGAACCCCTAAAGTAAAATGAAGTACGACAGTGAGGCTTGGATCTTAAAAAAAACACAACACACACACACACACACACACAAAGGCAAGTTCATTCAAAACAGACATTCTCCCTCATTTTTTTCCTCCCAAACTTGGTTTGGGTTTTCTTCTCTTTTAGCTGTCAATGTAAAGCTACTGCAAATTGAAGAGCTAAACATAGCTTCCAGTAGTATTACTCAAGCCATTACGTAGGTTTAAATTCTAGGTTTAAACTAACTATAATGTGTATGACTTTAACAGCAAACTGTTCTTACTGACACGTAGGGAATAAGGAATGTCCAGCTGATGGGGGAAGGAACATCAAGGGAATGAGAACAACTAAGGAGGCAGTAAGACCAAGGATGCAGACCTTCAGGATAACAGAGACCGGAAGACGACAAAAGCCAGGACACACCACTGCTAACTCAGCACCAGGACCTTGGGAGCATGTGCAAGCAAAACTGTCACTCAGTAAAGACAGCAGGGAAGACTATCAGCGACCATCAGAGACCCCCACTCAGCAAGAAAGCTCTCTTAACGCCAGGGGGCAGGGGTGACTATCAAGGTGTCGTTTTCTGTGTCAGATTTACCAGCCTGGAAAGAGTGAGCCGGGCCCTAGGGGGGAGATCCTGAAAAAGTAACTAAAGTGATGGAGACGATTCTTAGAACACAAGAGCCAGACCAGAAACAAAATACTGTTGGCTGTTGCTCTCTCCCAGGAAAGCAGGAAAGGGGGGAGCGGCCTGGGAGGAAAGGATCAGAAAGAAGGATTACATGGAAAGGCTTGTGAACAGACTGCATGGGTTGCACTTGGAGAACGATCAGAGTGCAATCTGTAAACAGGGGGAGCACTGGAAGAGAGAATGACCTCAGAGTCAAAAACACTCTGGAGATGTAGTGGAATGTCAGGGCCTGCCCTGACATACTTTAGATGAAGATTGAGGAGGAGCAGGGGAAGATTCAAAAGCCTCCCCGGCAGAGCCCCTGGTTACAGTTAGGTTGGGGAATGATAAAGTAAAATTTCTTGCAGAAACAGAAGCTACTTATTCTGTTATAAATTCTTGTCAAGTGCGAGTTACCTGTATAGCAGCTTCTATATAGAAAAGCTATCTATAAGAAATCTATACCAAAATAAGGTACTAACATGACACAGAAACAGGCTCTTCTCTCTCCAACTGAGAGAAAGCAGCTTGGCTGTTTGAGACGAATGACTGGAAAAAATTCAGAATTGTCATAAAATGACAGCACTGATTTTTCCAATAATGGCCTCAATCAGTATAAACCATGTTGTTAAAGCAAGAATCCTGGGCACTGATTTCTACTGAAAAACCCATTTCTTCAGCCCTACTCAGCCGGTAATCCAAAGCTTTCCATCTGATTCTTTAATTGGATTCAATTTTTATATGTACTTGTGGCTTTCTCAAAAAACATCCTTCTTTCAGTCTTCTTTTTAGTCATGTACCAGAGTTTCAGTTGAAATAATCTTACTGCAAGCACGCATCCGCATTCTTATAGCCAATTCAAATTAAGCCATTTAAAAATCAGTTACCAACTGTATTCCCTGCAACTCTCTGTGCACGCTTATTTGATTATGGATCGGCTGTTGTGTGAGTCATACGTTACAGCCTAGGTTACAAGTAGTTCTATATTGAATTTCTATAGCATACTTACAGTTCATAGCTTGTTCCGGCACCTGGTGAGTGGCTGGTACTGCCTGTCCTCGAAGGACCTTTTGGAGAGGGGAGAAGAAAAAGAAGAAAAGCCCATTCAGCTTAGCTGAAGGGAATTTTTTCAAGAGAAATTCTAAAGCTGTCATTCCTTACCAGTTGTGGGTCCTGATTGTCCTTGGGAGCCCAGAACACTTGGTAGTGCTACTTGTCTTTGTAGCACTTTGTAGCACTTTGTAACTTGACAGCCCTGGTGAATAAATGCAAACAGCTGCAAAATAAGCTCTACTGAAACACTGGAGTCACCGCATATGTGGAAATAAAACTTACCTTCTCTTCCAACAAGCTGCTCATTGACAGAGGGGAAGATTGAGGCAGTTGAGCGGCAGCCACCGAAGCAGCAGGAGGGATAACAGTCATGAGTGGAGCTGGAGGTGGTGGTGGCAGCGGCTGCTGCTGCTGCTCCTCAGTCTCCTTACAGACCCTTTTTGGGTAGCCAGCTCCATTTTTGAACTTGTTCACAGCCTAGAGGCAGAGGAACATTTTATAAAGACAATCTGAGACTTCAGCAGATACACCAACAAAAGCCTGCCCAGAGTAAAGTTACTTGTGTATTCCTGGAAATGCTACCAATCCCAACAGCATTCAACCACAGCCATATGCACACACCACATTAAACACTGATGTCAAGGATTGTTAACTCAGGGTATGTCTATTTGAAATACCTCAGTGTTAACACCAAATTTGAAAGGGAGGTGATTGTGTTCAACAGAAGTGGGACCTGAATTTGCCAGATTGTCTCTAAAGAGCTGTCAGAGATAATGTGCTTGAAAAGTAAATTTAGCCTTATTCAATTTAGCCTGGTGTAAGTCTAAATTCGTATTACAGTAATATTGTCTTCTCTCTCAGCTCCCTACAAGCTCTTTGTACAGTTGATGTAAAAGTCATCACAGTACCTGGCGTAGGCTGTGGTTGGCATTTAAAGCATCAGGAGAAACATCTGTCTGATGACACGCAGGGCATGTGTGTTCCTCAGACTCCAGCAACGCCGTTCTAATGCCTGTGCATAATTAGCATAATCACAAGACAATAGGTTTTAGCCAAACTAAGGAATGCTGTTGGGTTCTAACCAAAACACCTATATGATTCATGGGTGAATGTGGTCTTGAGTGCTCAGCATGAAGCTACAAATGTTCAAGAGTGTAAAAACTTTCTAGTATGCAGCAAATAGTTACACAGTTTTGATATTTCACTGTTGTAATATTTGAAGATAGAGCGTAGGCTGTGTCTTCATGATTCAACTCATGCTTTTTCCACTGCCCACTACAGCAAGAAGTCATTGACCCCGAAGTTAATGAACAAAGCACATCTCAGAAACAAGCATTAGTAGGTCTGAGTTCTGAAGGTTTGAACCAGCTCTCCCGTGGAGAAGAATGTGGATTAAATGCCTAACTATCCCTTTGTTGCAGACCACAGTCCGTCACCAGAGATGGCTGTATGATTTTGTATCAGAGAAAGGGCTGTGGACAAACATTTGATATCTAATCCTGTAATCACCTGCACAGTTAGGCACTGTCCTTTCCTGGTCAGGGTATACTTAGGTTTGAATTACAACAGGTAACAAAGTCATTTTGTTATCGGCTCTTTTTGCTTTCAGAAGATCAGATGTGATGTTTTGAATGAACAACATGGGAATAACACTTACATTCGTCACAATAACTGCTTCCACAGCAGGGAAGAATAGCTGCATCAGTCATTATATCTTTACAAATGAGACATAAGAGCTCATCCGGAATAGGATCATCGGAAGAGGAGGAGGAGGATGGTTCCTCTGGTAAAAATGGAGGCCTTTCCCTCTTTCCTCTAGCATAAGCTTCCCTGGAAGGCGCGTGGGGAAGGAAAAAGAACAAATTTAAAGATGGGTTAAGGAATACTTTTCCAAGCTTTGCGTTTTATCAATAGAAGATACCAGATAGAATTCTTCTCACTCCACATTAGCCTTCTGAACTGTAGGCATTGAGCTGAAACTACTTTTCTAGAGCCATAACAGTGTAAAATAAAAACTCAGAGGGGGAGGAAATCTCAATCCAACAGCTATTGGTTACATTTTTGTAAGAAGCGTTTGGAACATAAACCAGAAGCCAAATGAGCTCTCAGAGAATGACTCCCCTGTCAACGCTACTGAAATGTTTTGCAGAAATACAGATCCTTGGTGCACCACAGCTTGAACCAACTTCCAGGGCCATGACAAGTGTGAATGACCACCCGCATATGAGCAAGTATCACAGATTTTAAGGTTAAAACGCAATGACTGCGCTTCCTCTCCCGTAATTACAGATGCAGTCCAACTTGGTTGCATGTCCACTCAGATGCTTATGCATGCTTTCTCTCATTTGCTTTTTGGTCAGTCCAGTTAATTCCATACTTACGCATTAATAATCGGTATCGCATATTTTCCAGTGTTTGTCAGCATTGCACCCTTTGTGCTGGGATCTTTCACCTCTATCATGAAACTCCTTGGAATTCCTGTGCTCCTTTTCAGTCTGGGAACAGACTCAACATTTTTGTCCTGTTAACAAAAGAAATGCAGACATACCTCATCTTAAGACCTACACTTTAAATGACAGTTGAGTGATGACTGTAAGAAGCAAAAGCCTTTAAATCCTCTCCTTTTACCCAGCGTGAAGGTTGTTCAACTGAAATACTTCTTTTCCTAAAGGAACATGGCCAGGAAGTTCCAAAGTCACCTATTGTTCCTAAGTCAGCTTCTCAGGGAAGTGGTGGAATCACTGTCCCTGAAGTGTTCAAAAGAACACGTAGATGAGGCCCTTAGTGACATGGCTCATGATGGATTTGACACTCCTGAAGTATCAGTTGGAATTGATGCATCTCTTCCAACCTAGCTGGTTCTCTGATTCTCTGAAAGGCTTAGGCAGAGTTTTGATCTGAGTCGACATTCTTTGGCTGAACAAGAGGTTTCTTAAGGGTGAAATATCCCTTCCCTCCTGATCCACTGGGAGAAGAGATACAAACCTGCTCCTCCCCCAAAGCACAATTCAGAGGGAAAGCTTAAGTCAGGGCTCTGGATCAGCCACTGAAGAAACATCTATTCACCAGCTATAGATGAAGGTTGAATTCATACCTCATGCGTATACATTCAGTGACTAATGTTAAAGGGCAGGAATAGTCAACCAGAGACTTGTGTCAGTAAAGCACACAAATATTCAGTAGATGGGGTCAACAGAAACACCTTGGTTTCATACAAAATACTGAAAATGTGAACTGTCATTAAAAAGAGTTAAACCAGAAACATTTCCAGTAATACTGAAATACATAAAAATATGCATGTAAATTCAGAGATGAAAAGATCTAGGGACTTATTTCATGTCTGTGGCTTAGACAAAAGACAAAATTACATTTATAATCCCAGTTTTCCCTTGAACTTTGAAAGGGTTTCAGCATTGCCATGTAACCTCTGTATTTCACCTCAAGAGAAACAGTTCTTAGTACGATTATTCCTATATTTGTATTTGTATTTGTTACTTGACTGCCAAGGTCAGAAATTAAACAAGGTCAGAAAGTACACACCAGAAGTGCCCAAAATCTTACCCCATTTCTTGGGCAGTCCTTTCTGTAGTGGCCAGGTATTCCGCAGCGAAAGCAAACATATGATGGTGGAGGTGTAGCCAAGGGCTTCTTCATGCAACTAAAAAGGTTTCCAGGAAGAAAAAGGTATGCATGTGTCTCTCTTGTTAAAACAAACATCTACACAATTTTCCCATAATCCTCAAAGAACTGATTTGACATTATCAACACTTACTTGACAGAATCATACACATGGGAAGACTGTATCATCATGGCTTTTATTTTGTCTTCTTCAGAAAGATTGGCTTCAGCCAGGTTGGCAGTCTGTTTAACACAGAATTATTTGACACACACATTAGAAACACATGCAAGCTCACCCAGCCAAAGACAACACCACTTGCTCAATCCTGTAAAGAGCACCACAATGCTAGCTGATGCTGCCTAAAAACAGATGCTTCTATATAACACAGTTGTCCTGAGAGTGCACTGGGGAGGCTTTGTGCTTGTACATGATGCTTATGTGCCTGCTAGCCTACTTGAAAAGGGCATTCTTGGGCACTCAAAACCTTAGGCTTGACGTCAACTTGTGTAACTTTTCTTCCAAGTGGACTGGAGTGATGAGTATAAAAAGGACACTTGCAGTAGTTTCCAACTGGTTTTGAAGCTCCAGCCCATTTGAAGGAGAAGATAGCTACTGTGCACTTACTTGAGAAAGATTTCTGCAAGTTCCATTGTTTACATTTTGCAGCATTAAAAAGAACACACAATGTTAGTGCCAGGGAGGTAGTTTTTACTTGCTGAAATTCAGCATCACACACAGAAGCATTGAAGGGAATCTTTCTGATCCCTCAGCAAGACACAAGGTTCTTTTCAGTAGGAATGTGACCATCGTGTCCTGTAGGCAATCCAAACTGCATTTCCCTCACCTACTAACTTCTTCCTACTAAGGGATTTAACTACAGTGAGCACAACCTGCAGGCTTTTCCAGGCAACTGTGTCCTTTTAATGTACATCTTGTAATACCACCCATGTGCAGGACTAGATCTTGAAGCCAGCTGATTTTTCTGATGTTTTTATTCCACGCTAGTCCATTGACAAGAAAGGCCTGAGGGAGTGACTGTAAATGACTGGGACCTTCAACCAGCCGTCTTTCAGATCAACCACGTATGTCTTCACTCCTACATGCATTCGTTCACAAGAGCAATCAACCAGTTTCTCCATTTTATTAAATGGGGTTTTCATATACACAGTTTTTTCTTATCAGTTATCCAGATGGACAGATGGACATCTATGAAATCACTTCCATTAATGTTTACAAGAAACTTTGCAGATATTTGACTAATTTGTTCAACCCCAACAGTTGACAAAACATATCCAAACCCCACAAAACATTGCTAGGAAAAGACCAAAATGCAACTATGGCATTTAATGCACTGCAATAAAAAACCCCAAAAGTTATTTTACAGCACACTGCCCCTTTGCTAAGCCAGTCTGAGCAATGTCTTTAGAGTAAGTAACAGTTTTGAGCTGCTTTATGTTTTGTTCATGCGTTTCTCAAAAGATTAAGCGTGCACACCACTTGGCCAGGTTTTCACATTTGAGAGTAAAACTTGACAGAGGTTTACAGAACCAAGGACACATGCAGGGACAGCCAAAGGCACAAAATTTAATTGCTTCAGTGAGAGAGGGAAGATGCTGCCGGTGGGAAGACCTCTCGTCCTTAGAAATGAGCTCCTGCCTCTCTTCTGAGGGGAAAGAACTAGCTCCCATCTTTTTCATTTCATTGGCTAGCACTATGCTTTTCACAAGGTGCAGTCATTAGTGTCTTGCCAATGTTACACAGTGTTGAGCCAAAAGAGCAAGCAGTTCTGTCCCAAAACAGGCCATTGCAACATTTTCAGGTGGTCACATCTAAACAATCAAGTACACAATTGACACAGTTGACACAGTCTGCATTCAAACAAATTTGATTGTGTTCTCTGCTGTCCAGAGGCTGGAATTTATGAGACTGTGCAGTATTCAAAGAATGCTTCTATGCCTCTAAGGATTAGAAATTCATATAAATATATATATATATGTATTTATATCTATATATATGTACTCCTTTAAAATCTGGGCCAGAGAAATAGATACAGAAGACTCATCATTCATTTGTTCAGCCAAAAATAAATGCATATTCATGTTCTGTAATGAAAACATAGCAAGAGTTAACCTCTACTGCAGTCTGAAAATCTGCCCTATACCCTCTGCGTGTCACTGAAAGAGGCATTTCCAACCTACTGTAATTTGTATTTGTTCAGAATAAAGTCCAAACCTATGACAGCTGAAAAGTGCCTATGTGGTTAATGAGACAAAACAAAGCTAACCAACTCGCTTGAGATGGACTTACTGCTCCAGAGTATCTCAGAGAGGGGCCCTTGTGAAAAATGCTGAAGCTTATTTGAGAAGAAGCATCACTACAGGAAACTTACTTGCAGTGTAGTTTGTAAATTAATCAGTTAATGTCTCATCATTTAAACATGCATTTATACAGTTATGCTTTGGTGAACATAGTAGCTGCCTGTCAAGATAAAAAGTAGCCCTGAAACATGAACTCTGCCCTTCTTCTCAAGAACAGCAAAGATGCCAAACTCACCATACCCCACCAAACCCAAACACCAATCTGAACCATCTGCCATAAAAGTAACCTGCCAATTTGTCTAGAAAAAAAGAAACTGCTCAAATTACTGAAAAAAAAAAAAAAAAAGGTTCTTACTATGACAGAGTAGCCTATGAAATGCAGAAAAAATATCTCTTGTGTTTTAATAGACCACAGGACATACTACCCAAATTAGTCTGGGAAGCGTGAGAATTTTTATTATTCCTCTTTCTGTCAGAAAATCTTTGCTGATGATGAAAGCATGGATTCAAAGCACAGAGCCATGGCATGTTTTCCTCCACTGCAAACACACTCCTCCCTCCCAGCTGCCTACACGAGCACCTTGCTACAATGAAGTCCTCAGACCACTAGTTAGGAATGGGCCACAGTGTTTGCAGAGACCTACTGCTGAAGTGCAGCTTTTACAAAAAGCACAGAAAAGGCTGTACAAACTCACAACATTACTAACTATGGGCAGGCAGATCTCGAACGTGGCACCAAGTTCAGTTGTGCACACCTGCAACCTGCATGATCAGGCACTATCTGTGCAACACAAAGTCACACAGGACATATTCTAGCATATGCAATAGGAAATACCATGCATTACTAGGCATAAATCCCAACATTCACATCAGAACTGTGCAAACTGATGGGGTGACTCAGTTTTCACTATGATGAATCAGTACATTTGAATTACAATCTGTACTATGTTTTACTGGAAGATAGATGAAGTTAATGTTAGCTAAATTAACACAAGGCTATGTTGTTTAGAATTTAGTGCAGTGTGCAGAAAAAAGGGTAAGATTGGTTTTTACATACTGTTTCTGATGTTCTCCTCGCTGGCTCAATTCGTCTTCTGGAGGAGACAGAAAGGTGATCAGAATTTAAAATAAAGCACTTGCACCCAACAAAAAGCAGCAAAAATCAATTCTAAAACCCCAACATCAAAACATTATGTTCTGATAGTCTACTGAATATGGAAATTTATTTGTATACACAAACTGTTATCTCTTGGTCATTCAGTGCAACTAAAAAACCTCCAAAATCCCATTTCTACTTTGTCATGAAGTCAGACACAGAGATACAGAACACAACAGTGCAAGAGAAAGTCCTCAGCTATTTTCTCTGCCACAGAAGTATCAAATATATCAAGTCTGTACTACAGTTTTGTGTTCTTAAATAATCAACCCTCAAACTAGGAACGGAACTTCAGGCAATCTGTGCATCCCTGGTATTACAAACAGGTGCCACACACAGTACTTTAGTTTCTATGGCGGAACAGTGATAGTCCCAACACTTCAAAGGGCAAATTTAATTCAGTGAAAAACATCAGTCATCTGATAAAGAAATAACAAAACTGTCAGCAGCTTGGGCTTTAGAACAATGTTTATACTACACTGCAGAACTGTCTTCGCTAGAAAAGCCATAAAAGCAAACACATATAACAAGGAATCTCTCCCCATAGACAAAACAGGATCTAGAACTCGGCTCTCAGAAAAATTAACCCCAAGAACAAACCCTATAGAATCATTTTAAAAATTTCCATTGTTGGAGTTTGAACCCCGTATCCCGGCAGGCCCAAAAACATAAGTCTGCTTCGGGACCGATACATGAAAATCTACCTGGTGACAACAAAGATTACGGGCAGCTTTAACAAGAAAGACACAATCTGAATGCCTCATATGCATTGAAACAGCTCACACACTGAAACCAACAGCAAAGAATGCAACGCTGTGTGGACACTTACCTAACATCTCTTTTGCTGGTAGCTTTCACTCCTCTGGCAGGGATTCTTTTCACAATTACCAACACGTTTCTAGGAATCAGGGCATCTTCGGTGTATTCTGAAACCAACAGAAATAGAGAAAAAGACGTTCAAAAGGGCATGTACTAACACATAATTAACTCCATAGCACTTCAGAAAAGGCCTTTACAGATTCAGAAGCCAAATTTCATACGTAACATTGTGCTTTCACTGTCTGAGCACACTAACAGTACCTTTCAAGACATTTTCAGGTTTGATAACCAAACACCAGCAGCTAAATCTTTTGCCTTTCTTCAAACCACTTTGAATGCCAACAACAAAATGGTCTCAGAGGACACTACAGGACAGGCTGCTAATACAGGGGGTGCTTTCCTGAACTAACTGAAGTTGCTTTTGCTTCTATTAGGCTACAAAACCGACAGATCTCTGGAGAAAAACAAACCACCACCAAGTCTCACCTGCATAAACCAGGTTCTAAAGTCTGACTAGCTTGCTCTGAAATGAGCCAGGCATTAGTGAAAGCAGGAAAACTCAGATCCACTGCTTTCACCACTGTTAACTGAGTCACTTCTGCTGCTGGTGCTCCAGAGTGAAAGAATGCAGAAGAGAGCCTGCCACCTCTGTCTGTTTCTGGGAGCTTAATCCATCCAAAGCCACACTTCTCCTCTGCTCAGTGCTTTACATTTGCTTGATCAAGTCTGACACTAAGACTAGATCCAGCCACACCTAGGCTCCATCAGGAGTTTAGAAAGCCAGGGGCTCCACTCTCAACTTTGTGTCTCAGTGGCAGGGTCTCCTGGTTTTCATCTTTGGTTTCTATGCAAATCAGTTTAGCTGCATTCTACCTTGATTTTCTTTTTCTCCATTCCACTAGACATAAACCATTGACCAAGCCTGAGACTAAGGCTAGATCAAGCTTCACCTCGCCTCCCCTCCGGGGTTTAGAAAGCTCAGGGCTCCATTCTGGGCATTGTGACTCAGTGTGCGCATTTGGCAAAATGGTGTGGCCAGCAGGATGCTAACTCAGGTTTCATGACACCACCCCACTCAATCCCTGACACTGCTCACCCCCTTGGTGCTCCTGCCACCTGGCAGGATGGGCCCCAGGCTCACTCATGCTACGTGGGAATGAGCCATAAGAGGCAGAATGTGGCTTCTGCTGGCTGCGGCCATCGTGGGGTGCTCTGCAACATCTCCAGCCAGGACATCCCCAAAGCCCTGCACAGGCTGCACACACGTACCTTCATTGGTCTGGGAATTGAGGATCTGCAGATCACAGTTGGCTGCCTTCAGCTTCTCCTTGCGCATGATCTTGCACTTGAGGTCGCAAAGGGAGATGTTGAAGCCACCAAAGGTGATCGTATCATAGTTGAGCTTGGAGAAGAACTTGTAGTGGATGCAAGACATGGTCGGGGCCAGGCAGTGCCTGCTCCACAACCGTGTCTAGCTCTACAAATGACAGAGGCCTCGCAGCCTCTACGCAGGTGAGGGCACGCGGCAAAGCCCAGCGAGGGGCTGGGGTGAGCAGCACGGCTCAGGAGAGTTCCCCAAAGCCCCAGCTTGGGCTCAGTGTCCTCTCCCACGTGCAGCACTCTGAGGCTTGACCAACCTCTACCACGACTCAAGCACCTCTGCCCCAGCCTTCACCAGCTGCGACAACACAGTGACCCAGGCAACCCAGCGCATTGTGACAACAGGCTCGTGTTCCGTGCAGCTCCAAGCATCCCCAAGGGCAGGGGGACCCGGGCCTGTCACCGCCCTGAGCTGCTCGTGTCCCTGCTGTCACCCCAGCCTCACCTCACACACTGACCATCCTGTCAGCCCCACGCTGTCACTACAGCGACCCTCCCGGCACCATCCGGCCAGGCTGAAACATCCTGGGGCACATGCAGCCCCTCTGTGGTGCTCAGCTGCCACAGAGCCAGCAAAGGGAGGGGACATAACCAGGGCTTTGAGTGCATCTTCAAGAATCACAGACTTCACTCAAAGCAGCCAATGACCATTTATGTTTATTGCCATTAACCAATGGACTTCCCCACTGAGGCACATCCATAGTTGCTTGAACTCTGGAGAAAAGCACTAAAAAGTACCAAATGGACCACCAGCACTGGGAGAGGCTCCAGGTTAGAATCAGGATCTCTTCTGATGCCCTCCCTCCTAACTACTGATAGCTACAGGAAAAACTGTTGCTGCCCTTTGGCAGAATGTAGCTCTGGATTCCCACCCTCTCTAACAGCTTTTGTATCACAGTCAGGGGCTGCAAAACTAGAACAAGCCATAGAACAGACATGTCAAGGCAATTAGAAAAAGCCATTCCTAAAGCGCAAACAGCATTATAGACCTGCAGGAAGAAACCAAATCATTCTCACAAATGGTAATATGGAATCAATTAGCTCTAGACCAACATCAGAACTACAGGACAGTGTATGTGCATTACAGACTGCCAGGAAAATCTCTTTCCCTAACTACTGTAGCAATTGGTCTTCAAGAAGCTGTATGAACTTTCTTCAAGTATATATAGTTGACACTGTAGACTGCATAGCTGTGGTTGAGTCAGCACAACTGAAGAACCCCAGCTCACTGCAGGGCAGAAGAACAGCCCCAACTCTGAAGAGCAAAGGATACCTCTGCACTACCCAGAACAGAGCAGCAGCCCAGCCCCTCTGACATCTCAGGGAAACTCTTCCCTCACCTCACAGCAGAGATAAGGTACGGCAGCAAGACCAGTTGCAGGGATGTCTTGGTCAAGAAAGAAGCAGATGGAGCACAACACCACACAGTTAGAGCTGCTTTGCAATACAGCAGTATGGCAAGGGGTTGGACTGGAAGATCTCCAGAGTTCACTTCCAACCCTAACAATTCTATGATTCTGTCAAACCACATTCAGGATGCCCCAGTTTGACTGGTACACCTCATGGCCATGAACACAGAATTACTCTCAAAATTCCCTATTTTGTGTCCTGGCCTCTCTCCTTGGATAGCACATGCCAGCTGAAGAATTTTAACACCCTATTCCTCTCCCCATTCTGAAAGGTGTCCTCCAAGGCATTGCCCCTGTGCAGGCCCAGAAGCCTCCTGTTCGTGTGGGGACACTTCACCTCCATCATCGCACTGTCCTGCCAGGAAACGGTCACTCAGGAAGGACTCTCACTGAAAACATAACTTGAATAGGACTGCTGTGTGATGTGGGTCAGGTTGGCTCTGGGGACTGGGCAAGCCACTCTGTGGTGAACTGGAGACAGTGGGGGGAAGTCCAGGGTAGCCAGCTGCCAGTGGTGGGGCTCAGCAGGCTGCAGGACACACAGAAATTCCCACCTGCTCACCAGTGCTGCTGACAGACATCAGGGTTTCTGGAGTTGCCACTGCTGGTCAGAAGGCTACATGCAGCAAAACATCCGGCTGCGTGAAGAGGCCTAAAGCAGAAAAACACGGTTAACAAAAGCATCCACGTGCACAGGGGAACCCTCCGGCTTCCCCCAAAAATCAACTGCATCCTTAGATGCATGAGTTAAGGAGACAGAGGCTTCAGCAACAAGCCCAAGAACTTCTGACTTGTGCACCTGGCCACCTATTTTCAGTGCGTGTTGCAAATGCTCTAAGGCAGCTCACTACCCTGATCCAGGTTTTAGAAAGCTGCACAACTACAAACCTCCTCCACTTACACCCTGAGCCACAGGAAAGCACACACAGGGCAAGGGGGATGTGCTAACACCCTGACTGAGACACTCAGTGCTCACTGTGCTGCTCCACAGTTGCACTGGCATGAAAGGGCACACTGTACTGTGGGACAGGAAGGCAAGGGGCAAAAGGTGACACCAAACTCCTTAAACCAGCAATGCCACCACAGACTCTGCATCATGCAGCGTCTTTTGTGAGCTCTCAAAGAAGGAACCGGGGCTAATATGCCTCCTGGGACAGTGTGCACAAAAAGCCTCAACCGCAGCAGAAAACAGGATCCTTACTGGGCTCTCAGTGAAAGTCCCCACATCTCCAGGCTGCTGGGATATCAGCAGCACATCCTTACCTTTGATGTTTGGGGTCCACTACAAAGATGGTTTCCATTCTGTCCCATCCTCTGAGCTTGAAGAGCCGGCAGAGCTGGTTCATCCAGGCTCTGGGTACCACCCAGCCACATCACCTGCAGTCCAGCAGTGCTCCTGAAAAGACCTTGCTGGCCTGCGTTAACACACTGGCACACAGCTGGGATGTAAATACTGACCAATAATCTCTCAGTTGCAACACAGTACCAAATACAGCAAAATTAGCCTTACTTCTGATGAAGCCTTCCTTACAGACAGCTCATCTTTGTTTAGAAACTAAAGTTAAGGACCTGTTCTAGCATGAAGACTCGAACCCTGCCTGCACTGACGCCGTTTTCTTCCCTCAGTCCTCCTTCCTCCACAGAAATCAATCCCTACCAAAAGTGCCAAAAGCTCTGCACAAAGACTGCATAGAAAAGCCAACTGCAAGGGCCTTTACCTGCAGCTATTTTATCAGGCAGCATTCGAGGAAGAAACTAGCTTTTCCCACTAGTTTTGCTACAGCTTCCCTACCTTTGCAGACAACGCCTGTTACATTTACCAAGCCCAGGCAACCTCAGAGCTCAGCAAAATCATACTTCCTGGAAGAAACCTTCACCATCAGGTGAAGACAGGCACGCTAGAGGAATAAGTTACTCTCAAGAGACTCTTCCAACCACTCTTCCCTTGGCTTACCAAAGCTCACAGAACATTAGAAAACAACAAGAAGAAAGCAGGGCTCTCTCTCCCATTTGACAGAGCCCATTAGACCACGCGTTCAGTCCAACTCCAGTGTGAACCCCAAATAAGAAATGCAGTCTTCAAGCTTCTGGAAAAAAACAAAGAGCTTTGAAGTGGCAAGAGCAGAGAATGTTCAGGAAAGCACCCAAGTACACATGCCTTATCACAGACCACCTGCCCCATTACCAAAGCGAGTGATGCTGTCAGGATACTTGCAGCTCAGGGTCTCACGTTCATTAGTGCCAGCAAAGTCCGTTGGAATTGCAGATGGGGAGAAATCCAGATGCAATGGCTCTGATTTCATTCAAGCTCAGAGAAGTTCAATTTCACATTGACTGGGATTCACAGCAGGTCCCAGGCAACCCTCCAGATCCCAATGCCACCCCGGGCAGCGGACGGGGAGGGAAAGATGAGGAAAGGGAGCAGGACACAGCTTCTCCAAGGAAAGCACGGGCAGCAGGACAGGTGAAAGAGAGGGAAAACGGGACAGGAAGGCAGGACAAAGGCAAAGACAGGCAAAAATGGGGGGAACAGGGCAGAGACAGGGAGCAGGACAGAAACAGAGAGAAAAGGAGAGGGACGGGGCAGGGCAGAGGTGGAGAAAGAAGGGAAAGAAGAGAAAGGCCGCAGAACTAAGGGAAAGAGAGAAAAGAGCAGGGACGGAATGCAAGACAGAGTGATGGGAAAGAAAATCCTCATGGGCTTCAGGCTCAAGGTGAAGGAAGGAAAAACACGGGAAGAGAGAGCAGGCCAGAATGCCCGAGAGAGAAGGAAGAGAGAGCAGGGCAGCACTGGGGGACAAAAGCAACTGCTGGGCATCAGGACAAGAGAGGGAGAAAGCAAAATTGCAGAGCGAGAGGGAAAGAAGGCCCAGGCAGCTGGACAGAGAGGCTGAGCAAGAAAGGATGGGAAAGGGAATGGGACAGGAAAGAAAGAGAGCAAAAAGGGAAAGAAGGACCCGAGAGGACAAGAAGGGTAGGGATGTGCACAGAGATGGAGAAAGAAGCAGCAGGGAAAGAGGAAGAGAGGCAAAGGGAG
This sequence comes from Loriculus beryllinus, assembly GCA_039877255.1. Lineage (NCBI taxonomy): Eukaryota > Metazoa > Chordata > Aves > Psittaciformes > Psittacidae > Loriculus > Loriculus beryllinus. The sequence continues at coordinate 3,426 of JBCJKH010010160.1, read as the reverse complement.
GCAGAGGGAGCAGGGCAGAGAGGGCCCAAGGGCCGGGCACTGAGCTCAGCTCCCGCTGCCCGTCCTGCCAGGGAAACTCTTGAGCCCAGGCCCTTCTTTCTCTGCCTCTCTGTGCTCAGGCCCAGGGCTGGGGCAGCTCGGGGGGCTCTGGCAGTCGGGGTGCCCGGTGCCTGTGCCCACAGCGGGGCTGTCTCCATCTCCCCAGGGGCTCGCTCGCCTCAGCGCTGGCCCCGGCCCTCCCCTGAGCTGGGCCGCAGCCCCCGGCACCAACATGGCCGGCCGCAGCCCCTGCCCTAGCACTACAGCTCCCAGCATGCCCCGGGGCGCTCCTCCTGCTTCCGGGCCCTGCTGGGCCACCGTCCCCTGGGCACGGGGCAGAGGGAGCCGGAAGAGCGGCGGGAAGGGAGCCCGGGGAGGAGAAGGGCAGGAGCGAGCCGGAGAGGCTGAGGAGCAGCAGCGCTGTGGGTCGGGGTGAGGAGCGGAGAGGGAGAGAGCAGCGATGGGCTCCAGGGGACGAGAGCCAAAAGGGCGGCGAGCAGCGTGGAACCAGAGGGAAGCGGGGCCTGGCGAGGCGGGGATCCGGGGGGCACGGGGGAGGCTGCGGGACAGAAAGGGAAAGCGAGGCTTGAAAGGAGAGAAGGGAGGGGAGAGAGATTTGGAGAAGGGGAAATAGCAACCGGCTGCACGGCACACGGGGGGAAGTAGGGAACAGAGGCGGGGAGTGAGGCAGAGAGGAACAGCGAGGGGCGCTGCTGGGTGCGGGAGGACTCTGGCCGAGAGCTGCTGACTGCGGGAGGACCGTGTCCTGGAGTTTGCAGGCTCCCGAAGCCATGGTCATTGCTGCCTTGTGGAAGAGCCACCCGGAAGGACGAGTGTTTGTGCTGCAGAGAGCTGACCGTGTGCCCAGGCATGTGTCCCCACCGCTCCATGCCTGCTGGGTTGCAGCCAGCAGCCGAGCTAAAGGTTCTTCTTGGTGGCAAACACAGAGGCCAACCCAGTCTTGCCCTTGACTGTGGTAGCAGGCGTTTGGTCAACCTCAGTCCTTGCACCTTGCTGTCAATGTGGAGTTTCATTTGCGTCATCCAGTAATAAGTCACTGCTATGGCAAAGCGCACACAGATTTACATTACCAGTATAACTACTACAGGGTGCAGCAGCATGTTGAAGATGCTGAATGGCAGCGAGGGACTAGCCAAAGATGTTTCTTACCAGTGGAGTTCTCCCACCTGCTTAACTTGTTCCATTACCTGCTTTATAACAGTACTATCATATTAGAATCTTTCTAGCTTCTGCCTTAGCATTTTCTAGCAGCTGCTGCAAATTTACATGCTCTAACATCTCTTTTTTACAAGTGACAAATTCATACAATACAAGGTGTAGTTTCTTATCAGCCACTGGCTAGGAAATACAGGTGGTTTTATACAGAAAATCACAGCCTTTATTAATAGTTACTTTACAAACACACATATTCGGTTGTTCCTTTTCAGTTGCCCCCAGCCCATGTTTTGCAATCAGTTGGTTTTTCTCTCCCTCTGCCTCTTTCTGCTTGGGGTATTCTTGGTCAGCTCCTGTAGCTGAGGCATTGGGTTCTCCACCTGCTCGGCAGCTGCTACAAATGCCAGCCTGCTGGGCAGCAGCTACAGCTGCCTGCCTGCTTCAGCAGCCTCCTGCTGGCAACCGCACTTTTGCATTAACCCTTTCTTGCCCAAAATGTTAAACTGCTACCCATCAAAAACTGTTACATGAATCTGAAAGCAAAAAATACACAGAACACCATCTGCTCTCAGCACACACACACACACACATACACACATATCATTATCCAGCCTCACAAAAGCACAAGCAGTTCTTAAGCACACACATACACACAATATAGACAAGTACAATATGTATACAAGTACAGTCCTTTGAGTAATGTCTGGATGGATTTCAAAATGACAAATGCCTTGTTCTGTATCGAGGCATATGTCCTTAGCATCAATTGCGTTTCTTCTCCAGCTTTCACAGTTCTGCTTGGAAAGGCTTCTGGCCAACCTGAAAAGGTATCCGTTAATACCAACAAATATCTATACCCTCCTTTTCTTGGCAGTTCTGTAAAGTCGATCTGCCACTGTTGTCCTGGTCCGTTGCCCCTCCCAGTTTGACCCATTTGGTGTTTTGGATTATTTTGGGGGTTGGTTTGGAGGCAGAGATCACATTGGTGGGTTACCTGTTGGATAGGAGCATACAAATTTCTAGCTAGAATTTTGCTTGTGCTGCTCTGTGACAGGCTGAGAAAGCTGGGACTGTTGAGCCTGGAGAAGAGAAGGCTGCCTGGAGACCTCAGAGCAGCCTTCCAGTATCTGAAGGGGGCCTATAGGGATGCTGGGGAGGGACTGCTCATTAGGGACTGTAGTGACAGGACAAGGGGTAACGGGTTCAAACTGAAACAGGGGAGGTTTAGATTGGATATAAGGAGGAAATTCTTTACTGTGAGGGTGCTGAGGCACTGGAATGGGTTGCCCAGGGAAGTTGTGAATGGTCCATTCCTGGCTGTGTTCAAGGCCAGGCTGGACAGAGCCTTGGGTGACATGGTTTAGTGTGGGGTGTCCCTGCCCATGGCAGAGGGGTTTGGACCTAGATGATCTTAAGGTCCCTCCCAACCCTAACTATTCTGTGATCCTATGATTCTATGATAAGATGAAGAGCATTGTGCTTTTACCTCAGCTTGTACATGATGATGTGGACCAGCACACAGCCTGGAGCTTGCTGCAAAGCAAAGAAGTGGTTCCGGGGGCACGGCAGAAGGGTGAGGAGAGAGCGGCTGGCTCCCTGTGTGCTCTGCAGCTCAGCTCAGCTCAGCCCTGCAGGAGCAGGGCAGCAGGAGCTGCAGGTGATAGACAGCATGCTCTGCCCGGCTCCACCACTGCGGGTTTTGGCAGCAGGCAGACAGCACGATGACTCTGCTGGCTTGCAGGGAAGGAGATGAGGTCAAAAGCACCATCTGGCCTGCTCACCTTTCTGCTCCTCTGTGGCAGGATAGGAGTCTGTTTGGCAAGACATGAGGTCAAGGGCTGAGTGTGCGCTTATCCCCTCGAACATGGCAGCACAGGGCAGAAAAAGACTGGTTATTTTTCATTTCCTTCTGCCAGCTGCTATGCAGGGGGGGGGAAGGAGCACTATCCCTGTTATTGTTCCCAGATGTGGTCCTCTAAGATGGTGAGATGCTTAGGTTTTTATTTTTCACTTGAATGGTAATGAAGCACCTAAATAACCCAGCTAATCCAAAGTTTAGTGAAAACAGTGGAAGGAAGGGAAAAGTGCACTCTCTGCTGCTGAGGAAGTATAGTCTAGCTTTACAAGACGTCTCTGTTGGGGGAGGCAGCGAGTCTACCACCAGCTTAGTAGATGCTTATAACCTTGACCGGATCCCTGTGTACCCGTGAG
>JBCJKH010010159.1:0-11017 GCA_039877255.1 Loriculus beryllinus | reverse complement strand
CTAAAACCCAGAAAAACCTTACTCCCAAAGTCTATGTATCAGACCTGTACTAGTCCGTTGGCAGCAGGATTTAGTCTTGAAACCTGTTTAAAATCCAACAGAGAAGTAGATTAAAAATTTCCAAAGACTCAAGCCTATGCATTTAAATTATTGAACTAGAACTAAGGAAGATTATGATAAACAGTCACATCTAAATAATCCTCAGATATTTCAGCCACTGTAGCAAATATTTGCTGTTTCTATAAATCTCCTCTCAGCACCTGTCAAGAGTACAGCTAACAACACAGGGGAATAAATACATTCAGAGGGCACAGATTTCCAATAAATCCAGTGAATTTGGGAGCTCACTAATTCCCTCTCCAAGTAAGAGAAAAATACACTAAAAACCTTAATCTCCCATGCGCTGATACAGCACTTCACAGTTCCAAATCACACCAAATTGCCCTGAGCTGCTAGTACTGAGCTCAGCAGGGGCGCAGCAGAGGAGCAACGGCAGGAGCAGGACTCATGGAGCAGTAACACGACACAGTCTGAAGGTTCATGTTGAAAGACAACAGCCACACCATAGTGGGAAGAGGAAAAAGAAGAAATCTGTCAAATGAGAGCAGTCACATAGACTGGTTTGGTTTTCCCCTCTTACCTATGCTTTTAGCATGCTTTTTTCCCTAGGTTGTATCTGTCACCTTTTTGTTTGTTTGCTTTCTTTATTATTTACTCATTTATTTTTCTGGTATCCTAGGCTCTAAAAAGCCCATGCTGTTGAAAGAAAGTATATTTCTTCAGCTGAGCCCAGCTGTGTCAAAAATCACACAGGGAACCTGAACTATTTTAGAGCTAGACATATTCAACAAAAAAATCATTAAAAGAAGAAGCAGAGAAAGCCCTCTTGGTGTTTACAACAATGTCACATTAATGCTACTGTGTCTCCTGTACTTCTAAAGTATGGTACCATTTGTGTTCACAAGCCATTATGTTGATACAGATGAAGAGATGCAGTATTTTTGTAAGGAAATGCAGTATCTTCATGGTTGGATTGGACATACAGCTTTCTTTCCTTAATCTGAGCTCCAAAACTCTACAGAGTCATTTAGATTGGAAAAAAACATTAGGTCCAGCTGTTAACATAGCACTGCCAAGTCCACCACTAAACCATGTCCATAAGTGCCAAATCTACATACCTTTTAAATGCCCTCCAAGGATGGTGACTCAAACCACTTCCTGAGGCAAACCTGGTCCAAAGCTTGATAACCTTTTCAATGAAATTTTTTTTCCTAATATCCAACCCAAACCTCCCCTGGCACAGCTTGAGGCTGTTTTCTCTTGTTCTGTTACTTGTTACTTGGAAATAAGAACACCCACCTCACTACAGCCTCCCTTCAGGTACCTGTACAAAGCAGTAAGGTCTTCCCTTAGCCTCTTTGCCCCAGACTAAACAACCCCAGTTACCTCAGCTCCTCCTCCTAACTGTGCTCTAGACCTTCCATGAGCTTCATCTCCCTTCTCTGGACCCACTCCAGCATCTCAATATCTTTCCTGTAAGGGGCCCAACACCTGAGCACAGGATTCAAGGTGTAGCCTCACCAATGCTGAGTACAGGGGGACAATCCCTATGCTAGTACCGCTGGCCATACTATTTGTGATAAAAGCTAGGATGCCGTTGGCCACCTTGCCCACTTGGGCACAAGCTGGCTCACATCAGCTGGCTGTTAACCAACACCACCCTCAGGTCCTTTTTCCACCAAGCAGCTTCCCAGCCACTCTTCCCCAAGCCTGTAGAATTGCATGGAGCTGTTGTGACACAATAGCAGGACTCTGCACTGAGCCTTGCTGAGCTTCATGCAATTGGCCTCAGCCCAGTGATCCAAACTTGTCCAGATCCCTCTTTAAAGCCACCTCACCCTCAAACAGATCCACACTTCCACCCAACTTGGCAATGTCTGCAAACTTCCTGAGGGTGCATTTGATCCTCTTGTTCGGATAATTGACAAAGATATTAAACAGAACTGACCCCAACACTGAGTTCTGGAGAACATCACTATGGCAGAGTACATGCACTGACCACATCCCACTGCAAAACTCAGTGGGGAATTGTGGCAGCATGCAATAATACCAAAAATCACCCATTCTTCCCATTCCAGAAGTTGAAAGATGACTCAGGGGAACTAAAAAATAAAATCATCAAAGCATGGCCTGAAAATGGCCAGTCACAGCTACAGGTTATGACCATAAAACAAAGAGGGTGCAGTATGTGTCAGTGTTTGACCTCTGCCACTTGGGTATTTGCATCCTTTCCAGTCACACTTCCTCATTTCACAGCCATCCTGCTACAAACAGCCTTTGTGTCTGTTTGGCACCTCTGCCAAACTGAGCTCATGCTCTTATCAAAGAAAAGCACTTCAAGATGGTCTAGGTGTTGGTTATTCATCTCCAGGACTCAGGAAAGCCTACAGTTAAATTCTCTTCTGCCCACAGGTTTTCTTGAATGCTTTGTACAAGCCTCTTAAGCCAAGGCACAGGAAAGAAAACTTAGGAAATCCATGAAGGATGGGCTCATGTACTTCAAATTCTGGGTAAGCAGAATTCAAAGGCCTGATGCGTTTCTCACATACCTCGCACCCAGAGGAAGCCCATGAGGTACTTCCACCATTTACTTCCACTCAGCATTCACCAAGAAGACAGGAGGACTGACAACCAGTATGGCCACACACCCACTGCTGCCTGTTCCTGGGAGGCAAAAGGCCCCCTTCCCTTTTCCTTCCTCCCTGCCAATTGGCATCTGTGATGCCTGCTCTGCCAGCCCCCATCTCCCACCACAGGCTCTCACTGCCCTTTCACTGACCACCTGCTCCAGAAAGCATCAAACTCACTAGAGCAACAGAAGAAACACTGAGCTATTTTTCCTTCTTCACAATTCACACTGTAAGGCAGATAGAGAGTTTGAGGAGAACCAGACAAAGGGAAGCTACAGGAGCAGGAAAGGGGAAAATGGAAACTCCTCAACAGCAAACTGTAAAACTTCAACATGTGCTGTTGAGCCATACCTGAAGCTTCAGGGAAAATACAGCAGCAACTTGAATAGTTTTCACTAGAAACAACCCCAAAACAAAACAAACCCATGAAAAACCCACACAAGCAGTTCTACCAACAGAGAGAAAGGCTGGGTGTGCACTGTAGGCCAAATGTGGTTCACAGATGCCACATAAGCCTCTCAGCCCCACAGTTCTCCCCTCACCAAGAGACATTAGACTCACAAAAATAGGCAACAGCAGAGCTTTTTGATATTGTTCCATTCTATAGAATGCCACCCAGGATTAACTCTATCAAAGAAAACCACTCTGGTTTATCAGGTCAGGGCACCCCCTAGGAGGAAGACAACATGGTTTCCACTACCAAAATGCTTATCGATTTTAATCCAGTGGTGGTTAAATGTAAAAATACAGAAACTAATCTGATGGAAGTAACAAAGCCCCTGGGACAAGTTCTTCTTCACCGTATGTCTGCGCTATATGTAAAACTGGCACTCTAACAGCTTTGCACCCTCTTCACAATCAACCACCGTGACAGCCAACCCACATTTGGTAGGAAACAGGTTTCACATGAAATCCTCACCTTATGTCAGGCCACAGGAAGTTAAAAGAGTTAAAGATGAAGCCATGCATTAGTGTGATATTACTCAGTGTTAGTTGTTCCACCCAGGTGCCCATTAGACAGCAAAGACTAGAAGTCAATGAAAAGTAAGCAACATTATGTTCTTGAAATTTTTTTAAATACATATATAAATATTTAAATGTGTTTTATATATGTACACACACTTCTATTAACAATTCAGGTTTTTCACTAACAAGTCTTGCTGCATCAATCATTAAGAGTACAATTATTTTGACTGCATAATTTTACTATAATGATACACCACCACCACCACCCAAAAAAAAAACAAGTCTAAACCAGCCTACAACTCTGGTTAAGACAATGGTATACATCAGTTGCAACTTGCCAGACTGAAAGCATTTAAATGGGAATTTGGCAACAGCTTTCCCAGTTCATCTCATCTGTAAGCTTTGACAGGCCAAGTTCTGTATGTGAACGATTTGTTGAAATTTTTACTCTTCAAATGTTCTTTTCAGCTGACAACAAGGCTACACAAATTAATTCGCTCTCATGTTTATCAGATGTACTTCAATTTTAAAGGAGGAAAATATTGGGAAATAAATCAATACCAGCATCAACTGGCCTCCTCAGGGCATTCCAGCTGCTCTCCAGAATTTCACATGGAGATGGGCAGAAGTGTACAATGTACGGTTGATGCTACATGGTAGAAAAGGAGCACAAGCCCAAAAAAACAACCTCCTCTGGCTTGTATATACTAAGCACAGGGCAAACAAGCCAAGACCCTCAAACAGAAATCTTACTGCTATAAATATTTTCTGTCATCTTGAATAAGACCTCTATGATTTCATTTATTCTACATATACGCGCTTCTACAGATCATATCTCAGTAATATGAATTTTCCCTAATATTACCAACAGGGCATCACAAAATTTTAATAAACCATAAACATATTAAGATTTCTACACCATTAATTTATTGTTATTTAGAGTTGCTGGAAATAAAAGCTGGAGTTGAAATATTTCAAAATACTAATGTATACAAAAATCTCTACTGCCATGAAGTGTCACCCTACTCCCAATATACAGCTGAGCGGGGAAAAACCATGGACAGACTTGCTAAACAGAACTGAGAACAGTTTCCTGAGCTCTTCTCACCACAAACCCTTCCTTCATATAGCTTTTTCAGTTTTTTCACTTGAATAAAAGCATTGAAATTAATATTTAACCATCATTTAAATACAACCTGTCAGGAGAGCACCAGCTGTGCTCTTAGTTAATAAGTAATGCAAATTTTAATCTAGGGGTCAACATTGGGTCTTCAATACAAAAAAGGGTAACACAGCAAAAACAAGGAGGAAAGATAGCAAGGAAGGAATAGGAAATATTGGTACCATTTTACACACAAGAAATTAAGGCACAAAAAGTTGCAAAGGAAGGTATGAAGGCCTCAAACACACTAAATGAAATTAGAATAAACAGCAGGGGTAAAATGCAGCAGGAAATGGACAAAAGCAATTTTTAAAATTCAAATATCTTACTCCTGAAGAGCTCTTGCTTGCATTTAGTTCAACAGATAAAAATATCATGAAGCTCAGCTAATCACCTCCAGCTGTAGCATCCCATGGACTATAAAGTACAATACATTAAAACAAAACCAAAACACATCACTTGTGGTAAGCAACACTACACGGAAAAGTTACAGTAAATTCAATAGTAAACTTCAAGGAGGCTCAAGGAGGGAAGAACAGTGAGAAAGCCTCACTCCTACTGCATTCTTTTATGAAAATAGCAGCTGAACAAGATATTTTTCATCCATACAGATTTCAATGCATTTCCTATAGGCACTCAGCATTACAGAGTCAGCAAATTGTGGAAAAGAAATGTTGCAACTTAAAAACAAAACTTGTTTTTTCCAAAGTGCTAGGCTATTCTAGGGGTTACACCTCTCCGTCACTCTGCTGGTCTGCAAATTCTTAGAGGAAAGTATATTTCAAGCCTCACTAACAATCACACTTCTGACCATGTTTTTTAGCTATTAGTCTATATTAACTTTAGAAAAACTGTTAAGGCTCCTTTTCTTTTATGAAGCAGCTTTGAATGCTGTACAGGTCTGAAGGAAGATAAGCTGCTTTATCTCACTTTTCCAGGCACTGAAAAGAATAAGGACCAAAAAGCTGACAGGCCATATCTGGGTAAATTATGCACACTCCCACCACACACCATTTGGAAAACAGTTGAATCTGGCCATGGAAACACATATCAGTACTTCATTTAATAACATTAAAACATCCTTTCTTAAATAAATAAATAAATACATAAATAAAGGGGGAAGGAGAAGAAACGGAGCTCAATGACAATACTGTTAATATGAGGCTGCATAATCTCTTCACAATCACAGTCAACACAGGTATCTAAACACTACACTTAATATGCAAGGAGACTATTTGCTATATAATTTGTCCTTTTGCCTATTTTTAAAGCTTTGCTTAAAAACAAAGGAAAATCAATTACTTCTGGTGAACTTTCTCTACTTTGTAGCCTATTAATTTCCTCCTCCTGGTCAAAGTTTGTTATATGCCTGTATGCTACACATCCTGCTTTAGGCTATCACTGAGATGGGAAAACTGTGGTTCCTTTTTCCTATTACAGGGTTTAAAAGCAGGAAATATATCCATTTTTCTTTTAAGACTAAAACAAATGTTAAAGACATTGGCAGAACACTGGAAGAAAATTCCCAAGACTATAATCACACATATGAGGCAAGAAACATTGAAAAATATATTAACAGATACAACGGCTTCAAATGTATCAGGAAACACTGGTAGAAGTAACACCACAGACAGCGGAACAGCCTTAAAATAAAATAGAGCTCAGCACATGGAGAACAGGGTTACCAGGAAAATGTACTTCCAATTAAGTTTTCTGTTGCAGACTGTATACGGGCAGGAACGCTGTCATCCCAAGGGAGATCTATTCTCCCTCTTCCATCCTTCCCTTGGGGGAAGGGAGTGCTCCTCATTATCACACAATGCTACAGAAGTCTTTGGAGGCCTTGCAATTTAAAAATAGCTTTCTAAAACTATATTGAAATCACAACAGGGCCTTAGCTATGGCCTGATGCTCAAAAACTGCCTCACAGCTACTCACATGTAAAATAGCAGCAGTCCTTCACAAGCCCATTGACAAAAAACTGAACAATTTGGAATTTAAACCCCGTAGTCTCAGCTTGGCAAGAGAAGGCAGAGCAGTGATTCACACTTTAGTTTCTCGCATCCTGATACAGAGCCTCTCACTGGGAAGACTCCCAAAGCACTTTATAAGCAAACTACAGCACAAACCCCATTCATTACTGAAACACAGTTCTTTGTGGCAACAGTCAGAAGCTTCTCAGCTACACAGGGAAACAACTCATAAATTCAGGAAAAGAAGTGAGATTACTGCAACGTCATGCAGGTGAGCCTCAAAAGAGAGACTAGGGGGACAGCACTCCCCTCCTGATTCTGGAACTGATTCCATCAAACAAGATTTGGGCAGACTAACAGCTGCTGGCAGCTTCAAGCAATCTTTTATTGATAACTGGTCATAAACACAAGTGGAGAGGCTCCACATGGAGTCCACCTCAGAATGGTACTGGATTTTAGAGTCATTGGTGACTGCATGGAACAGCCTCCTACTGAAGTGAAAATAATACTCAGGAGAGCAGGGTACATACTCCTCTAAAGGACAGACTACTCCAACTATGCTTCGCTTCACACACTGTGACACAGCTGCTGTAAGGGAAAGCCTAACATGATATGAAATTATCTTCCTCCTATACAAATAGCCAAAGTAATTTATCCCCTGCATAGAGAGTTACATCACACACCTCAAAATAAAGAGGCAAGACAAATGGTTCCGAGACAAGCCTTCCAACTGCATAAAGAACCACAGCCATGTTCAGGCTGGAAGGTACCCTCAGAGGTCAGGTTCAGCCTCCTGCTCAAAACAGGGCCAGCCATGGGATCCGTTTGCTCAGGACCTTATCCAGCTGGTCTTGAAAAACCTCAAAGGGTGGAGATGGCAGTCATGCATGTCCCACTACATTGTTGTTCCTCCAGCTGTCACAGCTGTTACTGCACATTCAGCGCTAGCTCCTGACTGCTTCCCAGACTGCATGTCTTTCTGTACATGCACTGGTGGCGACACTTCCCTTATACGAAGGCTTTTCTTATCAGGCTTACCAGTATGTTTTTGCCTCATGTTGGCAGATGGGAAAACAACACCAAGCCCGTTTTACTAAAAACCGCAACAAACACTCCCTGTGTCAGAGAGCTGGCAAAACAGACAAGGAAAAGGAATCATCACTCTGCTCTGTAAAGGGAAACAGAAGCATGGGAGACAGAGACAAACAGAAAGTTTATAGCGGTGAAACCAGATCTCCTGACACCAACCAGTGTCTTAACCTCTGGTGGGTTGTCCTTGGCTGGACACCAGGCACCCACCAAAGCTGCTCTATGACTTCCTTCCTTAACTGGGCAGCACAGAGAGAAAGTGATGAAAGGCTCTTCGGTCAAGATAAGGACAGGGAGAGATGACTCACCAATTACTGTCATGGGCAAAACAGACACAACTTGGGGAAAAATTTAAACTAATTACCAATCAAATCACAGTAAGAGAATGAGAACTGGAACCAAATCTTAAAACATCTTTCCCCAGCCCCTCCCTTCTCAGGTTTAACTTTACTCCTTAATTTCTCTACCTCCTTTCCTGCCCCCTCAGCAGTATTGCAGGGGGATGGTGAATGGGCATTGCCGACAATTCATCTCATGTCGCCTGTGCTGCTCCTTTCCCCTCAGGGGGAGGAATCCTCACACTCTTTCCCTGTTCCAGCCTGGATTCTCTCCCATGGGAGACACTTCAACACAGGTCCTTCCCAGGTGCTGCAGTTCCTCACTAACTGGTCCAGCCAGGGTCCCTTCCATGAGTGAAGCTCTTCAGTAACAGACTGTTCCAGCAGGGACCCCTACAGGGTCACAAGTCCTGCCAGCAACAACCTGCTCCTGTGTGGGTTCCTCTCTCTACAGGGCCACAAGTCCTGGCAGGAGCCTGCTCCAGTGTGGGTTCCCCATGGGGTCACAGCCTCCTTTGGGCATCCCCCTGCTGCAGCATGGGGTCTTGCATGGGGCCCTCCATGGGCTGCAGGTAGATATTTGCTCTGTTGTGGACTCATGGGCTGCAGGGGACAGCCTGCCGCACCATGGTCTGCACCACGGGCTGCAAGGGAATCTCTGATTCAACACCTGCAGCATCTCCTCCCCCCCCACCCTGCACTGACTTTGGTGTCTGCAGAACCATTTATCTCACATATTCTCACTGCCCTCTCCAGCTACAATTGCTCCCCTACAGTAACATTTTCCCCCTTCCTATACACTATCCCAGAGGAACTATCACTGTCTCTGATGGGCTTGGCCTTGACCAGTGGTGGGTCCACCTTAGAGCCAGCTGGCACTAGCTCTGTCTGACATGGGGGAAGCTTCTAGCAGCTTCTCCCAAAAGCCAGCCACCGCAGCCCCCCTGCTACCAAAACCTTGCCACACAAACCCAAACAAAACTGTTCTTTCTCCCCGTGACATAACTGTCTAACAATCTGTGACTGCACATGGTGGTTTTGAGGGGGCCGAGGAGCATTTACAACCCCACTTTCTAAATGAGTTTTGCTCTGCCTGCTTTAGCTCCCTCTGGTCACCCTCATTAACATTCAGCCCACATCTATCTGTGGTCTTTGTTTGGTGACAAAGAAGCATAGAGTAGCCACACTGCACATCATATACAAAAGACATCCAGCTTTGGCTCCATGCAGGGGATGCTCTTACCAACCACTGTACAGTGAGAGGTGATTCATTGTGAGGAAAACCCACTGCACAAGCTACAAACTCATAGGCACACCACCCACTTCAGTGGCCTGTGTTTTTAATTCTAAGAGCTTTTGACATGCACTCACAAACAGCTGCAGTGGTTTAAAGCTTCAATACCTCTCCCACCCTCGCCTTCCTTTCTTGCTTGTTATCGTTTGCCAGACCAGCAAGCCAAGCCCTGAAAACAGCTGCATGTGTGCCTCATCACCACCAGCTGTTGTTCAAGCTGAAAACACTGGACATTGGACTGAAGTAGTTCAGATGCATTCATGAGCCCTGACCTCTCTGCAGTGACCCTGGGAAAGCAGCTTCTAAATCTGTATTAGCTTGCTGACATTCCCAGGTGTGATACCACTAAAGACACTGCTTTAAGTTGGTGCAGGAGGAACATGGCAACATTCCCTTCAACTCAATTTCATTGAAGAGAAACACAGTAAGATATGATGCTTAGCTGTTGATTCTTTTCACAACTCTTGCTGCATACAACCAACAACCATTTAGGAACTTCGTTGCTCTGGTAAATTAGAAAAAAATAAAACCAATTCCACAATACATTTCCCAGTTAAAGAATGTGTTTTGACACTGCCACCTTGTTAAGCACATCTAAAACATGTTCTTTCAGTAGCTCCCGAAGTCTGGAATATGCAGAAAAACAAAACAAAACAAAAAAAATCACTTCTTACTATTTCAGTTTAAGACAGGAATGCACCAAACCACCATTCACTCTCCTACAGCAACTAAACACTTATAACTACTTGTTAGGAAAGAATGTTTAGCTGAATAGCACAAATACTGAAATGCATTCATCCCATATTGATCACTGTCTGTCATGCAGACCAGAGCTGAGTTCTTGTGAGTTCCTGTAGCACAGAATCCTTTCATTTCTGGAGTGTTGTGTTTTTTTTTAACTTAAACTTATTTACATTTCATCAGAAGTACAGACTTGTTGCTCAGTTTTCTGAGTTAAAATTATGACATGAAGAAGGGATTGTTGTATGGTTACTTTTAACAATTGATGTTTATCTTAAAACAATTTTAGGTGTAAATTCCAAAACAAAACACTATATTAAGTTAATACACAGAAACCCAGGTGGTGGATAAACTAGTCATGAACATATATCACTGAACACAGACTGACACTTCCTATGGCTAGCAGAACAACAACCACCTCTTCTTTTTTCATTGCAATGGCATAACTCTGACAGTTAAGACTCTTGCTTTGACACCACACTGCATGTTGCACATGGGCTTTTCAAATTTGCATTGGTTTTCCCATCTTGTCTTAGAAGGACCTGTGTGCCTCTCCAATGACACTAATTATTCAACAGTACTCAAATCAGCTATAACAAGAGTAAACTTGTTCCCTTACCTAACATCATAACATTCATATGAAAAGCATAGCTATTCATTTGCTAACCCTGCAATATGACTTTTATTAAAACCCAGATGAGCCACAGAAAACTGATTTGCTATTAACAGAAAAGGACCAACCGCTGACTTCTGCAGTCTAAAAG
>JBCJKH010010156.1:15408-38272 GCA_039877255.1 Loriculus beryllinus | reverse complement strand
TTTCCATACAAATGTTACCACATCCATGACGTTAGTGCTGGTGGTATAGTGATGATCTGTTGGTTTGTGCATTTCCTAAAGGAGAGTGTTGCTGACTCTACACTAACTTTGCACTTGAGAAACTAAAGACATTTCTATTACAAGTTGACATTTTGCATATTTTCGTCCTGTTGCATTGGTACTAAATGCTGACTTTTCCATACAAATGTTACCACATCCATGACGTTAGTGCTGGTGGTATAGTGATGATCTGTTGGTTTGTGCATTTCCTCATCTGAGCAGAGAAATGAACGTAGTCAAGTGGAATAAAGATTCTCAGTTGTGACACGAGTAATGAAAACATCACCCATCACCTATACTGGTATCTGTACTAGTGTAGGACTTCCATGCATTTTATAACAGTTCGAAACAATCACCTGTGAATCACTGACACAGGAACACCCTTCCACATCTTTCTGACTGGTAGTTCTGAGCGTCTCACATCTGAAAACACCTCTGAGCTTCACCTTTCAGTGGAAGTTTGCTTACCCTTGAGCATGTGTGTTAAAAACTGGGTGTTCTTGTTCTGAAATGTTTTGTATGGTAATATTTTTCAGAAGTTCCTAAGCATAGACCTACCTCTGCTTCCAAGATTAGGTCAGTAATGAGCCCTCTGAAGAGACCCACCCTTCATTTTCAGATACTTACATGTTGAAAGACTACATTTCCACGAGTGACTTTAGGTATGGAGACCAATGACGACATCTCAGGTTCCCATTTCCAGAAGTGATCTGCACACAGCTTGGTTCCAGTGAAGCTGAAGATATGCTGTATTACAGTCTGTCAAAATGGTTCTGAGATTAGACACACAAAACCGTGGGTTTTCAACAATTAGAAGCTCCAATTAAAATCCTGGATTTGTTTAATGAGTCGAAATATTCCCACATGAACAGTAAGGCAGCATTTTAGGAACTGACATTCATATACTGCAAAAAGACTAATTATAAAGATGCCATATGTGATGTTGAGCTATAAAATCTAATTTTATCAGGAAAGCTTGAAAGCAGGTGTTGATAGCAGACAACTCCATTTAGCTCTCTGCCAAGGAAACTCTAAGGAAAAAAAACCCAACCCTGTATGTCACATTTTCCCTCAGAAAGGAATTCACAACTTACAGCTAAGGAAGAGTACAAGGGCTTAAGAAAGGAGCAGATAAAGAAAAAGAGCTCAATACTGCACTCACTGTGGGCAGATCCTCCTACCTGCTTCTGTGACGTAGACAATTCAAGGGCTGGCCTGTGCTTTTTATTTTGTATAAAAAAAGAAGACACGAGAGAGCAGATGATCTGGGCTTCCAAGAGTAATCATGAATCTGCATAAACTTATTTTCTGAGTGCTCAGTCCCTTCCCTTATGCAGTTGTACAGAGATCAAACACTTCTGGCCGACAGGCAGAAACCACTGCTTCCCTCTTTATACTTCAAGGCATCTGTGATATAAAACAAACTACTGTCACTCTGTGGGCAGAACAGGATTTCTCTTCAGATCCTGCTGCTTTTCCACCCCATTAATTACATATAATGTTCCAATTAATTATTTTTAATCTTTTTTCCAGTTTTCCTTGTGAAGGCTAGAGAGCTTTAGAAAATAAATTCACAGTGGTTGAAGAGAAATTAAAATACTAAAGCTAAAATTGTCACATTTGGAAGCCTGTGTTTGCACACTGCAACAAGGAGTGGCCCAACTGGCAAAATAAAGCAAGAATCCTCTGAATAGGTAATTCCCTTATTTAGGCTTGCTGACCCTGACAATCAAAGAGTCATCTGCACGGCCTTGAAGGTAGACCTAGATAATCCAAACTAGTTGTCCAAACTCGAAACATTTTGCTAATGTTTTCATTTCTGGAGGGCAAGTTCAAGTTCTCTGCTGAGTCATAGGCACAAATTCAATAGTTTTGTCCCTGATTCATACTGCATGTGTGTAAACTATCATACACCTACAAACACCCACTCAAAACCCTGCACAGCACTAGGTTGCCTGATGGATTGACACACCATGAAAGAAACTAGGGAAGGAAGAGATGGGCATGTGCAGCACATACACTCCTGTTGGATTACATGCTGTGAGGGTGGCAAACTCTCGTGCTGATGTCACGGGCACTGCAAGCTCTCTCTAGGTCTGTTGGCTGGGGACCTTGAAGAGTCCAACTTCAAGCAGTGGTTTTATCTCAGCTTCACAAGCAGTAGACTCCCAGGGTTGAAAGCCAATGACTTTCAGGGCAGTTACTCAAAGAGACCTTTAAACCTATTCCCTCAGCTGTTGCTAGTTTGGCATTGCAAAGGTTGGAACCAAACTTTGCAACACATCATTTCAATAACCTATAGCTTATCTTATGCCCTAGATTTATTATTATTCATAGGGCCAATGCTCTGTCATTTCTGCAAATATTGAATGGAACGTGTCCAAATTGTGTTTTACTAAAGAAAATGAAATACCCCAAGGAATTACGACTTTTATTGTACTGGTTGAAAGGAATTTTCATTATTGCTTTTTTATAAGTGCTTTGGATCAAAGACACTAAATAAATAAAAGTACTGAAATTTAATATGTTCCTATTATCATGACAATGACTTTACACAGTACACAGGAATTCCCTTCATAAACTTAACTAACTCCATGTTATAAGTAGTCAGGTTTTTGCTCCCCCATCCTCCGGAAGAGCATTCCAGATCTGTGCTGCTTTCCAAGGCTTGTGCAACTTTCAGCATAATTTTATTAATGGCTGCTTTATATCAGTTGGGTTTTTTTCCCATGCCACCACTGTTCTTTAGTTTAAATATTTCATTTTCTTCTTAGTTTTTGCATGCATGCTGTATTTATAGACAGCAAGCATATGTCCTTAATGCTTTTTTTCACAGAGTTATACCTGCCAAACTTCCTTTTAGTTTTCTTTTTGCAAGTTGTATTCCCTGGCCATTCTAGGAGATGTAGCTTTTTTTTCTGTACTACTTCTGTTTAGATTTAATGTGTTTGAATATTATATCATATTGTATATTATACCATATTGTATTGCTTTGTACAGCAGTTTTAATATTCGCTTATGACTAAGAGAACTTTTCACCGATGAGGATAATGATTGTTCGATTTAAATGATATCCTGGCTCCCTCAAAATATCTTGGTAAGGAAGAATGAAGCACACCCTTCCTGCCATTTTATGAAGTAACCTCTATTCTAGGGCTCAATCCAGTAAGTGCTGAGAATCTTCATCTCTCATTAAATGAAGTTACAGAAAAATGTTTTCAGTTTGAAGGAAAAGTTCAGTCTCTTCAAAGCCTCAGCGAGGAGATGAGGTGGTGTGCTGTTTGAGCAATTGTTGCTTTCACCAGTCTTCTTCAATCACTCTTTGTAAGAGTGGGGCATCTGCACTTCTATAAAACAGCGGGTCAGCAATGAAGGATGAGAGGGCTAATCGTCTACTTTCTCCAGTGATTGAAACTTGGAAACTGTTGTGGTCAGAAATCCTCTTGTTATGGATGTGCAGTTTAATGAAGAACATTGTGCTTGGCATGTGCTCCTCCTGGCTCGTGACAGTCACCTTCCTGGCACTGGTGGAAATGTTGCTCCTATTCTCTTTCAGATGAGACCTCTGAGTTGCTTAAATGAGGATTATGGGAATATTTCAAATGAGGCAACTTACTTTATTGCCAGGAATAAACTGTTAGAAAATCTTGATTTCTCAAACAAATGTAGGCTGTTACGAGAGTTGGAGATGTCCTCAAGAAAGCAATATGTTACATTATTTTCCTGAGATATAAAAACTATATATAGATTGTGATTAAGCTTTTTATATATGTTCAGATTTTGCATTATTGCCTGGTTTATTATTCACTTACTTTCATCAGTTGCTAATTCTCTCTTTCTCTGCAGACTACATCCATTTCAAAAGCAGACTGGTTTTTTCCTCACGTATTATATATAGCATGAGTTACTTAACTTTGCAAAATTAAAAACAAAGAAATTTGCATTGAATTTTCCAACTTTAATACCTCCAGTATTTGTACCTTTTTGTATAGAACTCTATGAGACTGCAGGTAATGACTGTATCTGGTGCTCTTTGTACTGAGTTTCTTGTCCCAGTAGTGTGTGACACACTTGAGAACTCAGCTTTGTGCCACAAAATGGAAATTAAATGCACCAAAAAGTATATTTCGTCAAGGATTAAGAACTGATTTAAGTTTCAGGGTATTATGAGTATATATTATGATCAAAGAGAAGCCTGAATCTCATCGTGAAGATAGGTTTCTTTTAATCATATACATTCTCCTAATAGGTGGTTGTGATGGGGAACCCACATATTTCAGTTGAGCAAATAGTGCAAGCTTCTTGTTCTCTACCTCACAGATTAGGGACTAAGCAACATAACAACAGTGCTTGTAGGAGCTAAATCAACTTGACATGACTTTTCATCTCCTCCCAAACAACCCCCATCCTTAGAGGCCCCAGCTATGCACATACAAGAAGCAGAAAGTCCCTCGAGTAACTGCACTTGCTGTGCTAGTTATCCATTTCCTCTCACAATACTCCTGACTTTTGAATCTACCTTTGATGGTGCTTTCAAACAACATTCAAGCCACAGTCACTACTCCCATCCCTTGGTGAGGGGCTGTGCCAGAACTGTTCTTTTCTCACCATGTTATTCTTTAACTTTTAGTTTTTTTCCAAATTTATGCATCTGACTTCCCGCTAAGTTACAACAGAAATTAATTTGATCTCCTGTAACTTCAGATTGCCCACTATTTAGGGAGGGCTCAAAGAATATTCAGTTTCTGCAGCATCTTTTACTGATTCTGCCTTTTCCTGATGCTTCTCGCCTGAGAATAATTTGCTGGATTAACAATGGAACAAAAGGCAATACATTAATACATTATTCAAAGCAACAGTTCTGTGCTTAGTTGATTCAGAGATAGCTGTAATGTCTGCACCTTCAGAGCAATAGTTGCAGTTGTTAAGAAACATCACCCTGATTCACCTCTCATTTATAATATGACGGGTTGTCAACTGGAGGAGGCAACCTCCAAACAGTCTGGAAACTGTTTCCCAAGCTAGCATGACACTGCTGCCAAAGGTCTGGCTCTGGTATTTATTTCTCCTGCTAGTACAGGGGACTGAGGATCACCCCACAGGTGCTGAGACTCACACTGACCTCTCACCTGACCATGCAGAAAACTGTTTGCCTGACATCACCTCACCCTTTACACACAACCCTAAATCATGCAAGTCTTCAAATGCATGCACCTGGCTACAGGAGGCAGTGGCACAAATCCAACACTTCTGCTTCACAGAAGTGTAGAAGAAACATCAGCACCTCCCTCTTCTTTGTTTTTGCCTTTCAGGGTATCAGTGGGGCTTGGCTTCTCACTGGTCCCCGCTCAGAAACAAACAGGGATAACTTTTCAGGGATCAGAAGAAGTCTGCTATAAACCTGTCAATTTCACCTCTAAAGCACACAAAGAGTGCCCAGTTTTAGATGCACAGTCCAGCATCTGCTTGTCATGACCACATGCACAGGTGCTCTGTGGGGTGCACAAGCCTGTGTGGTTCTGAGGAGACTGTTCCACTCATCACACCGCTGACCTTCAAAGAAAACTTTCAATCACATTTGGAAGATGAGCAGTACTCAAACATCTTTGTTTGCTTTTGAGCAGCCACTGCTCTACCCATCTAAAGTCCTGTACCTCTTGCTCCACCCTCTCAATCTGTTTGCTGTATCCCAACGTGGCTATTCCTACAGCCCCAGAGAAATGCAGTGAATGAATGGGTGATGTGGCGGGGTTGTAGCACAGCAAAATGAGTGGCTGGAGTTGCTGACATAGTAATGTCAATCCTACCAACTTTCAGTGGAAACTGTCCATGTTCTGTCCCATTCTAGGAACTGTTCTGAACATTGATATCCAAGCATAGCCCCTTTAATGACCACCTGCTTAATTACCAAGTAAATTCTGATTTATTTCTATTGTACCAGTGCCTAGGCACTTCAGATCATGGGCTGTCACCTCCATATGTTAGGTATTCTAAGTATGGCCAAAAATAACACATCAAAGATGTGATTTACTTTTGGGAAAAATCTGATCTCTGTTTCTTTCTTTCTCCTTCCCATACCAAGGCACAGCTTCCTGCTGTTTCTCTTAGTATGATCTTTTTTTATCATTTCCATCCCTACCCTGAAAACCCAAAGGAAGAAGCCTTGGATGTACTTTTCTTTGGTGGAGTGGTTCTTGGTACTCCCTGTGGAGCACACTCTAAAGAAGACAGCTGAAACCTGGAAAGCAGCAGGAGGGTGGGCCGTCCCCATCCAGTTCCCTCTTATGTGTCTGCCCCTCTCCTGCAGAGTCAGCAGAGAGATAGGCAGGTCTCTTCAACAGGGGATGCAGCAGCTCCTTCTTGGATCCTTTCGTATTCAGCCTGGCAGGTGAGCTACCAGGTTTGACAGTCAGTTTGTCATAGAGCTTCTCAGCTCTGGTGCTGGAAATGCTTTATAAATAGAGAGCAATTTTCTTATGCTTTTGGTGGCAAAAATGCACTGGGCCCTCCTTATACTTATTAGTGGGAGCAGCCCCACTCCTGGCTCTCAGGTGACTCAAGGGCAGTAAACAGGAACCACACTGGAGCTCACCCCAGTGGTACCGGGGCAGTGCTGAAGAGCACAAAGGCCACCTCCTCAGCTGAGCTGTTACAACAGCACTGGCCCATCCACCACAACACAAAAATACAAATGTGCTTCCTCAAACTTGACAGGAGCCTCAAAGCACTGAAACCATTGAACAAGCCAGGAGATGGGAGTCACGCTGGAAACGGGAGGTGGCAGGGGTTTCTAGGTGCATTTGATTTTCTTAGGAATCCTTTTAGATTCAGAGAATATGGAAGAAATATACCAAGAATATAGAAGAAAAAGGCTCTGACAGTTAATGCTTCCTGAAACAAGAGAGAATCACAGAATATCTGACAGTTTTCCATCCTGACAAAGCACAATTAAGGAAAGCAAAAGGCATCTCACCATCCTACTGGAGAAGGTGAGAAAAAAACCCTATGGCGAATGCAAGATTAGTCTTGGTTCGTGGGCCTTTAAATAGAACATCAATCCTATACAGTCCAGAAAAGAAGAATAAACCTGAATGGAAAGCAAATCTGCAGCTGGAAGAGTGTTCAGATTCTTTCCTTGCAAAGTGCACAGGACAGCCACGACTTGCATGGTTTCATCTACAGATCCACACCAAACACCAAAGACCAGCCTCCCCATGTTCAGATTCCCAAACGTTTCAGCACAGCCGGGGTGTCAGCCATACCCTCCCCTCACTTGCGTCAGCACCAGGGAGCTCTGAACATGAGGCTGGCAGCCTCGTGGTGTTCTGGGATTAGGCCATGCTGCTTCTGTCACCGGCTGTGGTGGGGGAACACAGCATCTGTCTGGGCCCGCAGCACGGTGCCAGCCCTGAGCAGCACCATTTCCATTGATCAGGACAGAAGCTGGAAAGCAGCTCAGAAACACAGCAGTGATTTCTTCAGTGTGACTGAATGGTCATTCTTCATTCTAGAGCAAGCAGCTGAACTAAACATCTCAGTTCAGTATCTGTCTACAAATAAAATATCAGTCAAACACTTGGCAATTAAGACTCCCTCCTACTCCAGCTGCAAGATAGGACCCAACTGTTGTGTTTTCTGTGGAGGCTGTAACTGAAGAGCTATGAGATGTATAAAAATTGTGTCAGTTGATGGGCTGAATAAATCAACGCTAGCTACACTTAAAAGGCTTCAAACTTATACCCACTCTTGGAATAAATTTGCATTAATTGTTGGGATGTGGATCCTGTGATCTTAGAAATCCTTAATTCCTTATTTATCCCAATAATTACATACGTGGGGGCTGTTTAAACATCTGGGTGTCAACAAAAGAGTTATAAATACACTAATTAGAAGAAATAGGTTTATCAAATAATAGAACACTATTTCCATTGATTTCAGCCACATCACATTGTGGAATATATACAGCCCCAAAGCTAATGTATTCCTGTGAAACCTGAGCAATCAGTGGTGAATGTGCTTTCTTAGCAGGACAGGTTGTTGAAAAAATACAAGCATATAGTCCATCAAGAATTTCTAGCACATACTCGAAGTGGGTTACAAACCACTTGTGGTTGGTTTAGTTTCTAACAGAATGAGAGCAGCTCCTGGAATGCATCAGAGCAGTATTTAAGCTGTATTTATTGAAATATTCAACTAGCATTGGAGACTTACTGCATTGGAGACTTCTGTTCACTTTCAGAGGTAAATCGGATTTGGATTAAGCAATTACGTGTATCTAAATCAGTGCAGCGCTGAGCTCACTGTTGAGCTGTTGGGTAACACAGTTACCCCATTAATTTCTGGATGGTCTCAAGATCTTTACTCTGTAAAGATCAACAGGAAAATCTAAAAAAACCTTTCCTGGATTTTAGGAGACTCAGAAGTTATTACTTGTATATGCAAGTACAGAGTTTGATTTGTTTCTGCGTTCTTTTAATACAAAACAATTTGAAAAATTCTGGTCCTCTTCCATAGCTTCAGCAGGGAAAACTGGTATATGACAAAAATGCAACTTACCTACGGACTGGAATAAGGCCTGCATTTTAAAAAGAATCTCATGCTTTTGGATATGGTTGCTAAGAAAACTGGTAACTCCATTTAATCCTTCTTCAAATAATCTCTGACCTCCATAATCTCTGGACTATGACACCTGTTTCCATGTGCATGAGATCAAAAGGACACCTCTTGCTGTTAAGCCTGTATACCCCATTGTCCTGTAATAAAAATGAAATATCAATTGATGCATCACACTACAGGCTTAGTGTCAGATAAATCAAATCAAAAGCTTTTGGTCTCCCTCTTTGATGTATTGGCTGTAAGATTTTTCTTAACCACGCAGGATTTGGAAGCCCAAGAAAACACAGAGCAGCAGGAAGATCTGAAGAGGGGAAGAAGTCGTGTTACAAACATCTGAGGGCCATGGGCATCTTGTGCATCAATCCTTTCAGCAACACCAAGGGAATGAAAGGATGAGTACGAGGTAGAGGGGGCTGCTTCTGTGTGTGTCTGCACACACCTTTATACAGTGAAAGAACCATTATATTGGTCAGCTCCAAATACTGGCCCTAAGGGGAGAAACAGGACTTGGAGGGACATGTTTTGCTCTGGGAGTTGGCTAGGGAGAGGTACTGTAATATAAAATTCCAACTGTTCACATGAAGAAGGGTCCAGGTCTTTAGTAAAGAACACACGATTTAATTGATTTGACAGAGGAAAAAGTACACTCAGATACATCAGCATGTGGCCGTGTACAAATTTGATTTCTGAAGTTGTGACACCTAAAGAAAAGAACTGTGAAAGTTACTGGGGTTTGCAGTGCATGAGTAAATAGCAGTAACTTCTTTCCCTGCTGTTATGGACAGAAAACCCGTATCTGAGCCCAGGATCAGATTAGTTTCATTCCTCCCATTGCTCTCCTGTCAGCTGGCTCCAGGCAGCTCTCTGCTCACTGCTCAGTTTATCCCCTCTGAATTTGCTGTGGCCTTCAGAAAGGCCTGTTTGCACTGAACCAGTACAAGCACAAGGCAAGACGCTGGCTGTTTGCCTGTGGCACATGGAAAGTCCCATTCTCACCATCATTTCTAGTAAAGCTAAACCCAGTGCCAGCAAGAACAACGTGGGATGCTGAAGGATAGTGTTGCTACTCTAAGAAATGTCCTGGTGTAGAGCAAGGAGTAATCATTAGCTGATGCCATTACACAGACTCTCCCACTGCACTAAACATTTTTTTTACATCAATATGAAATTGGACACGAGGAACTTTTTACTTTCCAATGTTTAAGTGTGATTTTCACATACCTTGGGGTGGCCATGCCCACATCTGCACCAGGGGCTGTGGCCATGCTTGCAGTCCTACCAGCAGACAGCTGTGGCCTTCTGTATCAAAAGCCATCTGCCATCACGGTGTGGCCTTGGTGAGAAAAGGAGCTGGCTCCTGCAAGGGCTCCTAGACCACAGATACTGTTTTGAGCATAGTGCTGTCCTCATGCTGATCAACAGCTTCCAGATTCACACAGCATCTGTTGAGGGCAAAGCGCTACTCACCGCTTTGTGCTGCCTCCACTGCAACAGGGGAGGGAGAGAAGAAGGGTAGGACGGAAGAGTGGTTCCCACCAGGGCACAGCACTGACATGGCCTCCTGAGCATGTGCACAGCCCATTCAACACTCATAACACCTAGGGACAGAGCAACAAAAGCCTCTCCGTGCACAGACAAACATCAGCTGCAGGTGAAACCCTCCATGACTCCAGAAAGGAGTAGGGAAGGAAAACAGAAACCATCACCCTTTCTTTTGACTGGGATTTGCCCTCATGTTTTTTTACTCGGTTATGGTATGCTTCAATTTTTTTAAAACTCATGATTTTAAACTTCTGTCTTTAAAAGTAGTAACTGAACAAGCAAAGCACAAATATAAAAGACAATAAACATGAATGAAAGAAAATCAGATGTGAAACAGCGACACAGAACAGTAAGTTATGTGGATGGCTACCTCATTTGCTTTTGTCAGGCACACTTTATTGCTCCCATCCATAGCTGGCCTCATCAGTGACCTGGAGAGGTGCAAACACTGTTTGCTTTTTCATTTCTTCCCAAAGAAATTGATTTTTAATGATTTGCTTCTTCCCGTTTCTGTGACAAATAAGGCCTGGTGGAACTAACCACAAGTCTGTCCTGAGGAATTCGTGAAACAAACAACAGGAAAAAAGTGCCTAGTATCTAGCCTGCCTGGGACTAATAAATACTCCGGAAGAGAAAGAGCTGGTTAGAATCTGAACTTCCTGTGTTTTCAAATGAAGGGAAAACAGGACAGCTGAGACTTTACTGCATAGAAAAAGAGGATAAAAGCTGTTGCCAACATTTGCATTTGTGCACAACGTTCCAAGAACACTTGGCTCAGGGCTGCCCTTAGAAGTAATGCCCACATTCATCCTCCAGAGCAGGGGGAAAAGCAGGAGCAAAATCACCCCACCACTTCTCCAAGGCTTTCACTTGCAATAGTGGGCTGGACACTGCCATACCGCAGCCTGGTATAGAAATATCCCAAAACTAGTTTCCCAGAAAACTGCAGAGTATGGCCTCAAGTTGCACCGGGTTTAGACTGGATAATGGGAAAATTCATGGAAAGGGTTGTCAAGCACTGAAACAAGCTTCCCAGGGAAGGGGTTGAGTCACCATCCCTGGAGGTAGTGTAGGTGTGGTACTTCGGGATATGGTTCAGTGGTGGACACTGGGTGCACGGTTGGACTTGATGATCTTAAAGGTCTTTTCCAACGTAAATGATTCTGTGATTATAGAACATCCATCACTGCTTTGGAAATCCAGAAATAAATACCACAGTAAACTGGAGCCCTGAATATTTATGAATGCAAAGAAATAAAGACTTCCTCACATCATAAGGTGCTTTTAATTAGTTTTATAACTATATATACACTTGAAAATGTAACCCTCATCAGTTAAAACAGTGTGCACACAGAGTGCTTTACAGAAGTTGCACAGTATACATTCTGCATGGAAGCACCATTGCCTATTAATAGTGACTTGTGCAGGAATTCAGGATCTCATCATGAGCCACATTTGTATCTGGAAGCTCAACACGCTAGTTGGAGAAGCAGCCTGAGCCACGGGGCACTCTCATCTAAATATACCTGGTCAAATACAGTAAATAACTGTAATATCCAGTAATTGTCAGATTAATTCAGATTAGCAGCAGAATTCTGTCACTTCAAGCATACCACAGTTCATTAAGGAGTTTTGCTCATAAATCTCTTTCACTGAAGTGCTTTTGTGGGCAAATTCTTAAGCAGTAATTTTTAAAATTCAGAAAAGAAATGGGCTATGGAGTAAATTTTGAGACATTAAATGGATTTTCTTCTCCTGGTTAAGCCTATCCATTACCTATTGTAGTTCTCATTACGCTAGAAAAATCAAAGGAGCACCAAAAGCTGCTAATGCCCACTAGTACCTCCAGGTAAAGGGTGTCTATGAATGTTTCCAGTGGGTTGAGGTGATGCTCAGCTCTCTCAGGGTTAGGCCTTTAGCAACCTTAGATTGCACAGTGGTTTCCATAAAATATTGAGGATTTCTGTCTTTAGACCTGCCTGATACTCTTCCATCGAGATCCTCAGACTTCTAGAGCTTGCAGCAACATCTTGAGCTGGATAAATCCTTTCCAGAGCTGACTTTGAGTGATGTGGTTCTCTGCACTCACAGCTGGGCTCAGTATTATAGGAAGGAAGCAAAAGCATGAGAGATGACAATGGAAATGAACATTAATGGTTATTATTTATGCAATTTTGTTTCAGTTAGAATGAACAACAAGACAACTGTTATACATGAAAAATTAGCTTTTATTACAAATGTTTAGTAATAAGTAATGATGTTTCAAAAATTGTTTACTTAATAAATCTAAACATACAAAGTCAGAAGCAAACAAGAAACTGCTTGGTTAAAATCTTACTGAAGGTTAACTTGTCAGTAGTTGTATCAGATTTCCTGCAAGGTTTGCTTTTAAAGTGTTGTATTTATTGTACTATCAGATTTCCTTTACAGAGATGCTTATCCTCCAGTAGAGATGGAAAGTCAGCAACATGGATGATTTGATTCATTTACTTAAACAGAAGAAAGAAAAATAAGTCATATCTATCTCTCAGTATAAAACCTGTTTCTTTAAGTTACACTTGCACATAATTTAGAGCCCAATACACTGGCTTCTGAAGCCAAAAACAGCTCGTACACTGACTGCAGTGTGCACCATATCAAAAAGGCAACATTACTAACTTAAACTGGTGAAAGTATTCTTTGGTCACAAATGTCCAATATATCCCAGATTACAGTATATCAGAAGTTACTTCTCAGCCATTTTAAGTAGCTTGTTTACACTTCTATTTCATTCCATGGCTCTCAAGAGCTTTTTCCTCCATGTATAATCCACACCTGTGTTTGTGCATGTGCACAAAATTTGAGTTGTTTCTACGCAGACAGATCAGGAGTGAAGAAAGAATGTTGTTTATCTTCTGGTATCTTTCAGATGTCAAACTGCACCAGCTCTAGCCTTTTACTGGAGTCTCCTAGACAGGCAATTCATATTTAATGTACTGCATTGCAAAGTTCAGAATACACAGAATATGCAAATTGTGAACATTTTATTACATTGCCTATTACACCGTAAAGCCACATTATTAAAAAGCAAAGTCTAGTTTTTGATGGGAATAGTTTAGGAGAGTAAGGGAAAGAAAGCTGCTAAAGATGCAAGTAAAAGTGTCTGCACAATGACACTTTGTTTAAAAGGCACACCAAGAAAAGGCAAGCTAGGTTCCTCTCCTGATGGTTTAAATCTGTTTTATACTTTTTCTTTTATATATAGATATGCATATATGTGGTTATGCCTACACAAATACATGTATGCACACACACCTTTGAGTTTCTGAGAACAGAAAAGTCAAGAATTAGAAATTCACTTTAAATAAATAAGAACCTTACTGAGCGGAGGGGGGTGTGTGCTGTTATTTTTTGCTGCATTAGGAGTATAATCTAATGACACTGGGATATGATTACACCATTTTTTTATTTCTCATCATTTCACTGTATAAATGTGAGGCCTAAGACTACCAGGTGCATTTATCTTGCCTAAAGTAATTTCTGCTGATCTCCTGTGTTCTTGCTTCCTCAAAAGGGATGGCCACAGTTCAAACAGTTTGGGCTTACATGTCAGAGCGTGGCATGCACGCAACCACACAGAATGACAATGGCAACAATGGCTGTATGCAGCTCAAACCCATGTACTGATCCCAGCATGGCTGTAGCACACTGATCTTGTAAAAACTTCTGGGTTTCTTTTGCAAAAGTTTTATGACATAATGCACTGCTTTCAATATCTGCACTGCTCCATCTAATGGTCCACGTATGATGACGGTAAATGTGAAGAGGTATGAGATGATTATTAACTTCCAGAAAACATTTAACAGAAGATGCCCACACAGTAGTCACCATAAAAAGTTTAACAGCTGATGGTTCAAAGGTAAAGATCTTTTCAGCTGTATTATTTAAAGAAGTATGACTATCACAGTAAAGTTATTTACACAGAAGGCAACAAGAGTAAAGGTATCAACAGAGAACACAGTAGATTGTTCAGAAAGTGGATCACATTTTCTGCTAAGTCTGAAATATTTCTTGCAATGTTGTAAATTCTACCTACCAGATAACCCACAATAAACCCACAAATCAGACAGAAGAACTTGTAAAAAGATACTAACAGCTTGATCCTTAATTTCTGATTCACCAAAATCGATCAGCAGACAACTACAGGAATTTTGAATGTCTAGTGATTGCAGGACAAAACCCTCAGAGGACTGCAAAACATCGCTTCTCTTCAGTACTTATTACATATAAATATTCATTTTCTTTGGCTTTTAAATTACTATCCTTTCATATCTATAATATGAAACTAAACACAAACCACTAATAACTGCCCTCTCCCCTGAAAACTGATAAAAAAATTAAATGAATCAAACAAATAACATTTTCAGGAAGTGTAGCTGTTACTTCATTATAAAACTACAGTGCAAAACGGTTTTATACTGGTCAGAATTGCAATAGCAATTGGAAATTTACACTGAAGGAGTGACTGCAAGTATTGATTCTCCTAAAGAAGAGAAAAATCAAAACTGATTAGGCACTTGTTTTCTTGTTTAATGAAGGATCATTCAGTGTGCGTAAAAATGACAGAAATACTCTCTAAAAGAAGGCTCTGTAGCATTAACAACTGGATTGATCAACTACAGCCACAATCCCTGATTCAGGAGAGCAGAAAAACATGTGCCTATTACTTACGTTACGCATATACTCCAGTGATATGAATGGGCTGGATACATGTTCAAATGCTGTCCTGAATTGGGAAGCCTGCTGAAACTGGACATTTTAAGAGTGGTCAGCTTTTCAATTATACCACAATAGTAATTTTATCTAATAGGAATTTTCTCTAATCTATATCTAATAGTAATTTTATCTATTCTGGCTCTGCTCTCCACAATATTATCCTAATACTTCCTAACAAAAAAAGAAAACAGGCATAAAATAAATAGGATAACCAAAGATTATGTAATAAATATGCTACCAAGTGGGAGGAAAATCCATTGCAACATAAGGCTCTGTAGTGTTGCACAATTAAGAAATTGCTTCAGGTGCTCCAAAACACAACCCCAAAGTACAACACCGAGTTACCGCTATACACCTGAAAAGGATTAAGAAGTAACAGATTAAACTTCTATTCCATTAAGGATTGAAAATACACCCAAGTGTTAAAGTTTCTCTGCCTCTGCAGAACACCACATGTATGCTCTTTCACCGCTCCCGCTGTAATTGAAGGAAAATTCAAAAGACTGGGTTTTAAAAACTCTAATAATCAAATTCCTTCAGACTTACGAAGTGTCCACACTGACTCATAGTATTACCTCTGCATGTATAGCAAACTCAGAAATTTTGTTGTCTCCGTTTCTTTGCATCCATTGCATCTAGGATAGGTTGTCTCTTTGCAGTGTACCTCTGGCGAAGCTCTTCAATTTCTCGTTCCATCATAGGGTCCAAAGCCTTCAACCGCATCTGTAATTCTTCTAAACTCAGATTCTTTAACTGTAAAACAACCAAGCAAACAAAACAAAGACAACCCCAAAAAGATTAAAACCTGTTTTAGGCAAAAAATGAAAACCACTACCTTTCACGACCCCTTAATTTGCAGTTGCATTGGTTTTACACACTTTGAGTATATGTATACACATATAACTGTTTATATCAACCAAAAGCCTAAGAATGCTCCACAGTAAATAATTTAACAGCATACGAAAACACAGAGTATATTTAA
Source organism: Loriculus beryllinus (assembly GCA_039877255.1). Taxonomy (NCBI): domain Eukaryota; kingdom Metazoa; phylum Chordata; class Aves; order Psittaciformes; family Psittacidae; genus Loriculus; species Loriculus beryllinus. The sequence continues at coordinate 22,317 of JBCJKH010010156.1, read as the reverse complement.
TGTAAATGATAAAATATAAAACCCACTTTGCAAACCTTGCAAATAGATTGCAAATTAATAGAGGGTTTGATCTGAACTCATTTGGCTGAAAAAAGCATGCCGCATTATACACAATTACATTCATGTATGTAACACATATTGCTTAATGAAATACTTCTTACTGAGCTGCAGTATCTTACAGAAGCTTGAAAAAATCAGACAGCTGCTGCAACAGTCTGAGAGGTATTTAGAGGTACTTTCTGCTAAGAATGACAAGGCGCCTGTCTTCCTCAATAGACTGCTGCTAGACCTACTCAAAGCGAATTGCTAACAGAGTGTTTCAATAATACATGAAATAATTTCCTAAATTCGTAGGAAGGGGAGCGAGTTACCTCTGACCAAGCTCTCCTTTCTAAAAGTATTTTCTCACAATGTTAAACAGTTCATTACATTTCATCCATTAAAAGCAACGGGTCATTTAACAAATCGTTTTGTTGGCTTGATGGATGATGCAAATTAAGGATGGAGTCCTGCCAGGTACTGGGACACATCAGGCACTACTGCCCCAGCTGCTGTTGCAGGGAAGGATCCACATTTTAAGTATGTTCTTTCAGCTGGCCTAGGTATTTTTTCCCTGATAAAGTCCAGTGCCTCTCTGTGTTTCTCTCTTGTCAAAATTGCCTATGTGTGAGTATAAAAAAATCAACAAATTTCAAATAGCACAAATAATGTCATCTTAGGAAAGGGATTATCTATATTTTGTTTGCAAATATTCTGTCATCACAAACAAGCACAACCACCTAACTCAGGGGGGGAAATGGAAAACACTTCCTGAATCAACCTACTAATGAGTCAATACTTCGTTCATGAATTTAGGGCAGTCTTCCATCAACACAGTCTGATCTGTTCTCCCTGAGCAATGAAATACTAGTTTTGATCTTTATTTTTATCAGCATCTGAGGCATATAAATTAGCAACACATACTGCTACATACAAACCCAGCATTATGACTTCTACTAATAGACTACATTGCACATAGAATCACAGAATAGTCTAGGTTGGAAAGGACCTCAAGATCATCTAGTTCCAACCCCCCTGCCATGGACATAGTAAACAAATAACCTAAAGTCATAATAAGGAGGAAGTGCAAATAAGAAAATTGTAGAAGAGCATATGGAAGAAAATGCACATTTTCATGCAATGTCATTTTAACCATAAGATTTGCAATAAAGATGAGAATTAAAATCCAGATGTCAAAATAACCTCCAGGACCAAAGATCCTGAGACCTGTACGAGCCTCAGAGACCTCAGATGTGCTCAGTAGGTTCATCAACCTCTGTCTCAAATGACCTTTCATTTTTTTAGGAGGGAAAGAGCTGCCTCCCAACGAATTGAATAAATATAATCTAGTATTTCTTCCACTTGATAAATGCAAGAAAGGATGGAGGAAAGGAATCATAATGCCTCAGTCACCAAGACTTTTACAGAAAAATACCTTTTCATTTTCAGAGAAAGGATTAAAGAACCCCAGCATTCCTGCATGTGCATGTGAATGCACTTTTGGCCCACTGTTAAATAAAACTGACACGTGACTCATTTTTCAGTGAAGGTACTCTTTTAGAGAAGTGGTTTAGAGAAGTGTTGGAAAGATTTGCTGTATAATAAGCAAGGATTACACTGCTGATTCTCTTGTTTAACTGATCCCAACACAGCACAGATAAGAGAACCAACAAACCCCTATTTTTTTTAGCACACATGACAAGGAAACGTAGTTGGGGCTCCAGACTCGTGAACAGTCTATGAAAGGCACTGTGGATAATCTCATGTGTAAGTAATTTGTGAGAACTGTCACTGACAAAGTGTCCTAGCCACTCTGGGCCAGCGTGGGCAGCCGTTTATTCCCTCTCAGTCACCAGTGTAGACATCAGGCTTAAACTGCACAGAATAGACTCCAACTGATGCAATCACATAATTATCCTGCACTGAAAACCACTTTTTTAATAGATTGTCAGCGAAGAATGTGATGGGTGAGTTATTATTTAAATTTCAATCAAGAAACAGAGCCAGCAAACAGAATTAAATATCTTTAAAGATCGCAGACAGCTGGGGTGGAAATCAGAATATAAAGGGAAAGAATTTTTAAATCCAGATAATAAGAACCTTCCAGAATGATCTCAGCCACATCACCCAGGGAACTCAGGGTGCCACAGCACTCATCTGAATGAACGGCTGATGCTCAGGACATTCAAAAGAAGATGACAGAAAACGGGGACATTAAGAAACTGAAAACAGTTATGAAGGTCTCCTCTATCCAACATCAGATGCAAAACCCATTTAAACAGCCACAGCTGAATCTAGATGTGTCTCCTTGAAAAATTTAAAAATACTTCTTGATTTCTGTCTGTGCTGTAGATAATACCTTGTTAACTCTAAAAGCCTGCAAAAGTCCTAACACTGAATGCAACAGCAAATGTACCAAATGAGATACGTAGAAATAACTCAAGATACTTATTCCTGTGTAATTTATTCCCCTGCATGTAAATATTTTGATTCAAATTCTTAAAGCGATACAGCTCAGCACTCATTTACTTACCACTTGCAATGTTAACTGCCATAAATAATTTCCCATGTAGTTTGTTGCTGTAACTACTAGGGCTACCAGTGTTAATGGGGAGTGGAGAACATTCAGCTGTGCAAGCTACAGGAATTCAGAAAGACTTTATATTACATTTTGATAGCTTTTTAAAAGCTGTAAACTGTAGCAATTCAGTAATCAGCGTAGTGTAAGGACCATTCAATTTCCACCACTCCAAACAATGGAATCAGTCCTGTCCTTCTGGAGATCAAACACCCACAACCACACAACAGATGGCAATCAGGGTAAAGGTGGGCCACCTCCAAGACAGGTCTTCAGTGAATGGAGTTTCTGGTAAAAGTGTACCTGGTGTAACCTATCTTGAACTTTTACCAATGGGACACCAATCATCTACCTCCTCCTGTCTCACTTTTCAAATTAGTCATAATAGGGTTAAAGACTTTTCCAAGAAGGGCTACAAGTAGAAGTTAAAAAGCAGCAGAACAGATTAAGAACCGTTACCAGGCTTTTCTGAATGTGACCATCCTCATTAAGCTGAATACAGCAAAAAAACAGAAGTTAGGGCAACTCCGAGCATGAAGTGATCCATTTGTGTTCATGGCACAGGTCAGAGCTACCAGTGCTCCAGAGACAGGTGTACTCCCCTTGTGTGAAGGTGGCAGGAACCGCTAATCGCTGGGGTTTTAAGAAGCAGTAACTCAGTTTTGTAGCAGAATTAAAAATAACCTAGTATTGTCATGCAAGGTTGGCTGAATGCTGAATGCAGTGCAGTTTAGCATTTCATCAGAAGAGTATTTCCTATGCAGAAAACATTCTTATTTCAGTCAGTACTAGTTTCAAGTCAATTGCTTTCTTTACATGTCTTCAAACAGTGACACAGAAGGAATTCTACTGCTGCAATCATCTCCCAGAACCGAACTTCAGCAAGGGAACTGCAACAGTTTTTACTTTTTTGGTCTTTGTGCCTAACTTCTTGCACCCCAGATGGACCAGATTCATTTGGAACAGCATTTTCAGCAACCGAAGAATGCAGTCAATACTACTTCTGCCTGCCAGAGGACCCACACTGTACCCTTCATATTTTTTTCACAACCCTGGTCAAATCATACTGACAACAATTCAGACCAAAATGGGCACCTGAAAAATATATATGTGTTCCTGTCTACAGGCCTGAGTTCTGTAGCAGTAAGCTGAAAAGGACATAAAAATAAAACCAAAAATAGACTCTCAAAAGCCATCAAGTCAAAGGGTGCAATTCAAATCCTGACTACTGGCTTTCACCTGTGTCTAGCACAGGAGTCAGGAGGAAGGACATGTATCTGAGACACTCAGTGATGCTTCTGGTCCATGGATTTAGGTGAAGTGATCTGTAAAAAGAGTCTGGAAGTCGTTAGCCACACTTGGCCAGCACCTATCTGTAGTCATCCAAACTTTTCAGGGGGCAAAAGCCAAAATTTTGGTGGGTGTAGCACACTATAATCTTAATCCACCCTTGACAGCTAACAGAGGTAAATAAAAGCTCTAGACCCATGATGTTTTCAATATGATAAAATTAGATTTCTTTAGTAATTCCATAATGCATGAGTTACCATTGCAAACCTCCAGTCTATCAAACTAAATTATGGAACACTGCCACTAAGCTGGTGCAATGAAAACAAGCAAATGTAGTTTCAGGGTTTAGGTTGTTAAGAAAATAGATATTCAATCAAAAAATAATGTGTATCAAGTTTGTTGTGTTTACTTGAAAAAAAAAAAATTCTTCCTAGCAACTGCTTAAATGAATCTTACAGATGCAACATGCCTTATTAAAGGCTTTTGATTAAAAAAATATGGATTGTTAATACTGTATTCTGAGTCATCTATTTTCCCATCTGCTAGTAATTCCTACAGTATGAACTATCAACTGAATGGCTAACAACAATAATTGCAACAATGGTAATTGCAAAGTGGGTTGCCTATAGCACTTTCTAAGATTTAACCAGTGCGTGCCCTGGATGTTTTGTGTTCTTAGTGGCCTCAGGTAAGAGAAACGTTTTCTATCCAGCTGCTCCCTTCCTTCTGCTGAGCAGTTTCCTGTTTTCTTAATGGAATAAGCTCTAATGATGACTTCAAACCCTCTGACCAGTATAAGAAGCTAGATTTGAGTCAGGATCCAAAAGGTACAAGGCGGCCCTTTCTGACCTGTTCTCCTCATCTATGAATTTACATCTCAAAATCTGTGAATCTTGCTTACGTAGTAGTTGTCTCAAGGCTTGTGTGCAAGGAAATACTCCACAGTTACTGTGGTCTGTTCTGCTGCTCCCATGCAGCAACAGGGGGAGAACTGCTCTATGTTTATACAGCAAATCATGCTGACCTCATGGCAAGCGGTGTCAGGCTATGAGCTGCCTCAGACACCCACCCTCAGACACATCCAAACTCTGACTTGCTGCCATACCCACACCCCTGCTGTCACTACAACGGGCAATCACTCACAATAGAACAAACTTGGTTGGGGGATAGAGGGAGAGCATTTATTTCAGGACGTTTCCTTGTTGTAAAACTCAAAACATGGAGTTGTACAAATACAAAAAGGACCTAGCTTACTATCATTGCTTTTGACAATTTATGTAAGAAAAGGACCAACATCCTAACTTTCAAAAGCCAAAGTTCATTCCACAGGACTACAGTTTAAACATTTTGGGGGGCAAAATAAGCACATAGCACTAAGAGAAAAATATAGACAGACAACTTCATGCAATTTTAAAAAGTCTTTTAGGGATAAAATTGCATACAAGCATACCATTATTCCTATTTTCACTAATAAAATTCTTTCTGCTCGGACATTAAAACTACATCATTTTAACAATGCAAAACTAGATCTTAGTCACTATCATCAATGTTTTTCAGCTCTAGAAGGCTTTTCTTAGCTTCATACAAAGTCATACTTCAATAGCAAACCACAAAGGAGAAGGAAAAAAAGGAGAAACAAAACCGTTTTCAGTAGCATTAGTGCGCAGTACCATTTGCATATGCTTGTTGAATACGGCCCAGGGCTCTCCTCTGAGTCCGCTGAGTACTGCCAATCCTAAAATTCAAAAATCATGAGCTGGGTCCTTCACCTTCATTAAATTAACCCTAAAAGACAGATTCCAAAAGGGTTTAGGAGGAGGGAAGTGTCTTTTTATTTCCCTTTTAATTTCTAAGTCACAAGGAGGCAGCCAGAATCTAAACATTCTTGCAATTAAAAAGGCTAAAAAGTTCAGGGGAAAAAAATACCTAGTAGCCAAAAACTTTATGAACAATCCTGACTACAGGAACTGAAGTCTAAGGAAAAGCATGGATCATCCTAAAACAGCATGGATCATCCTAAAACAGCATAGAACAAGCAACAGTGCTGTGAGATGTTGCAATTTTAGCCAGCTCCTGACAAAACCAGTCACAGCATTTATTAATGCTTTATTATACCCTAAGCAGTTCAAATATCTTTTTCATTGTTTTTTTATCAACTGATGTTCATGTAGTTGTGAGGTGTATAATTGTCACTAAAATAAACAACTTAGAAGAATCTGAACACAGGGAAATAAACAGCAAGCAATATACCTCAAAAACGTGGCAGCTAGTAAACATCCATTAATAATAACTTTTGAGATCAAATCTTTAGTATCTGATAGAGAGTAAGTTTAATAAATTTAATTTTAAAAGCGTACAGAAGGAAAAAAAATCCCTTTCTCCAATGTAATTTACAGAGCCTATTGCTACATTACATGCTTACAATTGAGTCTACTGAAGCACGACACTTCAATTTGTTATCGCCTTCTCTGCAGAACTGCATCACCCATCACAGACATTTTGAAAAGTTACTTTTCAAGTATCACAGGCAAAAATTCACAGTTTCAAATGCCTCAGAGAGGATCTTGGTGGGTTTCTATATACCGTGGTTTTTCTATACCAGACATCTCAAGCTTAATGGCACAGTTAGCCCTGAAAATACTATAAATGTTTACTGGAGCTCCTGACAGAGAAAATAATCTCAAGCCTAGGAAAATCACTCCATCTGGATACTCACCATGCTATTTAAACTTGATTGCAAACACAACCACACAGTGCTGATAGCAAAGCTGATAGCATACCTGACCTAAAAATACCCAGTCCTATCTGCTTCTGGGGAAAAAAACTCCAGAAACAACAAAACAAACACCCCCCCCCCCCCCAAAAAAAAAAAAACAACCAACTAATTAACAATATAAAGCTTTAAAATATAAAGGAATTTTCTAGCTAGAGCTCTCTTAGTGTACAAAGTAAGTAGAATCAAAAAGTCATAATTTTATCTCTATTCATCTGTAGCTCTCCAG
>JBCJKH010010156.1:2387-15308 GCA_039877255.1 Loriculus beryllinus | reverse complement strand
TCTGTAGCTCTCCAGAGCAAGGGTTTTTAGTTGTCTTTCCTAACGGGCTCGGTTATCATCAGGTACATTATAGTGCCCTTGAGTTTACCTATCACATTTCAGCAAACTGCAGTTATCATTCAGCTATATAAACCCAAATGTCACCTTCATATTCAAAAGCTTTCTCAAGTTAAGGCTTTGCCTCCTTCACATCTGATTCTCCTATGAGAGGATCACTTTAAAAATGTTCAGAAAATAGCAGTTATTACATTTTTGTGAAATTCTAGTAACCTACACTTAAATGCAAGCTGCACTGAGAACAAAAACATAAATTATTTGGGATGAGAGCCATTTTAAAAAACAGAACCACTCAGTTAAGACCCCAAACATCCTAAAGATAAAATAAAAAATATGTTCCTAGTTTTGTTAAAGCATTTTGTAAATGCAAATCTCTACGCAATTTTGCATTTGAAAAGTAAAGACGTAAGTAATGTGAAACAAAAGTCCTGAGGTTAAAAAGAAAGCTGTATTAAAATCCTCAAATTCCTGCAGTACATAATGATATCATTTAAAACTATTTTTCTTTGATAGTTCAGCTCAGATTATTTTAGAAAGAAAACCAGAAACTCAGTAAATAATGAGTTACAGCAAGATACATACATAACAGAGATAATCTTGAAGTTAAAACTAGACTCACAAGAGTGTTTAACCTGAAGAGCGGTGGAAGAGACTATAAGAATTTTAAACCTCAAACTTCAGTGCCCCAGTGAGGTCCAATACAAGTGAATCTCAAGTTTCCCAGAAGTAGAAAACGTAGGTACTCAATACTAAAACAAGAACGCATAGAGCAAACCTAAATTTTCCTAACAGGAAAAGTCTGTTGGAGGACAGACGCACCCCCCACAACCCAAACCACACACACAAATTTGTATCTTGTTTGCTGGGCAACCCTGGCTCAGTTATATTCTTTATAAGGATGAAAATTCACGTCAGTTTAAAACAGCCAATTCAGAAAGGATCTAGGAAAATAACACATCATCTTTAATAAATGGAAAAGTGATAGACGTTCTGTTTCCTGGGGTTTATTTCATGCAGAATGCATTCTTGTAGTCACGTACAAGAGAGGATGGGTTTCAGCCACTTTTGGTACAAGATAGACAGGGAAAATCCTATACCCATGAAAGGGCAATTCACAGTCAACAAATGCCAGGTTTCTTAATCCTGGCAGAAAAAATAAAATAGAACAAAGGCAGGAAAAAGACAGTAAAAATGAGATATCAGCTGAAAGAGGCCTGCCAGACATCAGAAAACGCAGAATCTGAACGCAGCAACTGAACAAAGCCAGCGCTAAGCAGAGAAATGCTAACTGCTAGATGCAGCAGCGAGAACAAGATCCCTGCCTCAGGAAAGACATGCGTGTTACCACCTTTGGAGAGAATGACAGCCAAGCCTACCTGAGCTTAAGCACCAACACACAGGCGGCGGATGCTGCACAGTCACAGTGATTGGGGAGGGAGGAAGCAATCCCCCAGCCTGAGGCTACCAGCATCTTTGCTGGACAGCACGTTTCATTTTCTGCACAACTTCAAAAATTTAACAGAAGCACTGCTGGCTTTTAAACAATGTCTCAATCTGTAGTTCCTAAAGTTTTTGTAATTCCTTCCTCACTCATTTTCTGGAAATCTCTCCCCTCTCCTGCCGAACAGCTTGGATACCTATTTAGTCTGATGTGGTTTGCAGTTTTCTTAAACACTGAAAAACTCAGCTTGCTAGAAGATTTAGGTTCCCAACAACAGCAACACGGCCCTCTCTGTCCTCAGACAGCAGAAGGGAACTGTTCCACTCTTGCATTGCGTTCAGCAGCTCACCAGCACAGGGGCTGGAGATTTCGTTTGCTTATGGCAGCTTTGATGTTAGGAAAACCGGCTTAAATTGTTTAGGAAACATTTTTATTGTGCTCAAGAATGGAGCAGATTTTAGAAAAATATCTTTACACCTTAAGCAATAGCTTATTAACTCTTCCTACTTCTGCCTTCTATTGAAGTCTTAACTACAAATCATAACATATACTGCAGTTTGAGCCTGTTCATTAAAGTGAATTTAGTTTTTCTTTTGCTAAAAATGCACCAGCTCCACATTTGTGAAACAGAGCTTAACAAACACAGACTAACAAATAACTTTTAATAAACCTGATTAAATCCACCTTATAAAGTTCTAAATCCAAAATATCTTGCTTCTAATGAAGGCTAAATTAGATCCAAAATAAGTGAACAAATACAGAAATTTACAATCTACCACTTAGCTAGCTGCTTTTAAATATACAGTGTCTTCTTCACAGACATGTAGTAGGCAACTTTCACTACAGTAATACACTAAGAAATATCCTGAAAATACAGAACAAGATAACAATTGATAATAATTCATGTCAGAACACATTAATCAAGAAGCTCATGCACCAGCATACAACTAAAGCAATACTAAATTAAAAAAACCCAGACCACACATTTTAATGAACAAGAAATCCAAGTTATCTCAATACTGAACAAGGCACTTAACCATAACAATCTCAGTTTATTATCTAAAATACAATCCACCCTGTAAAGTGTGATGTTCACTCTGTATTAGTTTAGAAACCCTATTTATTCATTGAATAAAAGTCAGTGATTCAATGGAATATTCACTGAGTTCAAAATTTCCAAAATAATTTGCCAAAGAAATATTTGATTATCAAATATTTTGTCTGACTGAAACATTAACGTAGATCAAGCCAAAATTTAGCACATTTCTTTCTTACCTTCACAGTATCTAAAGCATTTGATCTATATGCTTTGTCACAGAGTATAGAACAACACTAGTTTTTATGTTTTGTTGTTCTGGAGTTTTTTTAATTATTATAATCTGCAGATATAGTTGTGATTTATTAGGCAATGCAAACAGGTACTGTGCCAGCTTTTATGCCAACACTACTCACTAAGCCCAGTCTCAATTTACAATGTTCACTATTCTACTTCTGCATCTCTGGAGTAACTTATTTCAATTACATAGCCCACAGCTAGGGAATGGTACAAACTCCTTACAATGTGACCCAAGTCTCAGCAGAATCTTTCTGGCCTCTCTGCTTGGTTTATCAGTTAATGTCGAGTAATTATCTAGGTTTCAATTATGTTTCAGTTTTCTAAACTTAAAATCTGTAAGGAAAAGGAAAATAATTATAAAATATTACTTATTGTGTAGTACATCAACAATGAATATGCTACACGTACTGCACTTGAACATCTGTAATGCTCAAGTGTCTTTAACTTTCAGATCTAAATCCCTCTCCAGAAAAACACTGTTGGGAATTTAATCTAGGTTTTAAAATTGATTTAGTATTCATGATTTGGAAACTGAAGTAGAACCAAGGGCCTCATCTATATTACTTCCAACCCCAACTACCAGGGCAGGAAATAATGAGAGTTCCCATCAAGCTCCAACTCATGCCAAACAATCCATCCAGCACATTCCTAGACTATATAAAAGGATAAGAAAAATATGAGCCAGACAAATGCATTCCTTAAATGCAAGGTGTCAGTACTCAAACAAAATCTGTGTTCAATGCAGTCAAGTGCTATACAGCTCACAGGCTCATCTTTAAATAAAATCATGTGTTTCACAACTGCACTTTCAGAAATAATTAAAAGCCAAAGAAAATTTGATTTCAATTTACAGTGCCTTATAAAAGCAGTTCAATTGCTCTGACCATCTTCAGAGTAGTGCTTTTCCAAAGTAAAGATGAAAATATAAACACTGAGGTTATTAAATACTCCAGCAATTTACTTAGAATACATCACTGAGGTTTCTGTTTACAGAACATCTATTCCTCACTGTGAATGGTATCCTGCGTTCAAAGACAGAACACTGAAGAGAGACAAAGTACAAATTAATGGGACTGGTCACATATTAATTCTTCAGAGTTGATAAGAATAGAGAGGGTGGGAACAACTCCCTCATCACCAAGCTCTGATGAATATGCATAAGCAGAAACAAATGCAGGGAAACTTAGGTTAACACAAGTTCCGTGTCAAAAAGACTGTGTATCTGTCCTGGACTTTCTATATGAAATATGAATTTAGCCATGCACACTGATTACTTCTTGATCCAGTTATTGCACAGATCTCGGTATGGGCATTAGGATTTACTGTTGAAGAAAAACTACTCTCAGAAAGACATATAAATATATAGCATATGTTCTTGTATCAATGCTAATGAAATTCACCTTATGTGGCAGAAGGATGCAGGGTGGGAAAAATCGTGAGTATCTTTCTACAGTCTACATCCTGTCACTAGCAGAAAACAGCACCAAATCAGGCAGTTGAAAACCAGTTATTAACATACAGCAACAAATTCTAAGAACCTCAAAAACGTAATAATTTAAAGAGTCCCCAGCACCAAACTCCACTCCCCTTTCCACCCAAAAGAAAGATGTATTTTCACTTGGAAACTCAATTGGTGACAGAGAAGTGGCTTTTGGCTTTAAGCCACCATCTTCTGAAAAGCTGTTACAGTTTTTAATACAAGCTGCCTTGTTGAACTACCACACATATTCAGCAGCGGACCAACTAGCCAATTCTTTTCTCTCAGAAGAAACAAACTGCCAGCTCAGGTTTGCATAGGCAGAAAATTATACCACTTTTTCTGCTTACTGTCTTTGAGACTTGCACCACTGCTGATACAGCTGGAGACCTTGCATTTTTATGGTCTGAAATCAGAGTGTAACCAAAGACTAGATGTCTTAGCATCCCATCATCAGAAAAGTTACACTAATAATTTAATAATATGATAGACATGAAAAAGGCAATGTTCTGCTGTTTTGCTTTCTTTTTGACAGCCCTGAAAAGGTACGGTTTTCATTATAATATTCCTACTTAATCTCACAAACACACACATGTGCACACAGCTGAAATTAAAATACTGTTGTAAGTTAGGAGAATTCACAATGCTGTAAAATCATATTAGAGGAAAAAAAAAATTTAGTGAGTTATTTTGTTACAGTGAATGTCAAATTCACCAAAGGCTCTATTAAAAGGCACAATAAATGCAAGTTATGACTTCAAAATATTTTAAAATCCCAAATATATGAAGAGGTACTTTAAAGTAGTAACATAAGCACGTTGTGTATATCAGCAAAAAAATGTGGACCTGATCCATCAGTTCATTTTTTAAAATAAGTCATTTTGATTACTTCCATTTTCTTTAGTGACTTTAAACACTCATTCTTGCAGTCCTTACTCATTTCAATCTCAAACCACACTCCTCTTTCCTCCACCAGAATCTCCTCTTGCTTTAAACAGGATCTTTGAGAAATACCTCATTCTGTTGTTTTTAACATTAATATCTCTAAACATTTTCCATTCTGACAGTTCGTACTTATGCCATCTAATGGTCTGTACCACACAGGGAACCCTAGTAATCATGAACCCAATGCCTACTAACCAGATTGATGATGATGTTACTAGAATGCCAGTCACATTTACCACATCCTGGCATTAGAATAACAATAGCAAAGAAACAGTTTCAGTAACTTAATAATTTCTCCTACTTCCACAAATGCATTCTATTTATACTCTCCCAAATAGCATCACAGTGCATAATACCTTGCCTAGAAGCAGCAACACTGCAAAACTACAATGTAATTTAATCGTATTAATTTGTGTAACTATGCTGAAAATATTTCACCTCTTGCTCGACAATTTAATATGCAAAATTTGGAAAGCAATGTTGCTTGAAAACAGACAAATTAGCTATTTATTGTTGCTATAACAACCATAGAAAATTGTGTAAGAAAATAGGGAGCAATGAAGGATGAAACGCCATAGAAACAGATAAGAATAGAATAAGTTGTGTCAGCACTAGCCTTAAGGAAAATTCTAAGCACAAACAAGTTCACGGATGAAAAGGTGGAAAACCAGCAAAGGGCAGTTAAGGTGGGGAAATCAAAAGAGGTTGGCATACTGCCAATGTTCTCCAACAGATATTACATGTGGATTAGTTGAAACCTCTAACAAAACTAAAACACATTGGATAAAAATGCAGTAGAGATTATGACAGAAACTTGGTTTGGGCTTTCTAAAAAAAACCCTCATGATTATGACACCACTGCTGCAGTGTCGCACGATATAAATAGTTAAAAGCCCTCAAAACCAAAATACAGTAATGGCTAAATTGTTGCCAGTTCTACATGGTTTTCTAATATTCCCTCCAGCAGAAGGAACTAACAATTGACTTAGGAAGTTACGAAGGAATTCAAATGTATGGATCTGTTTTCCTGTAGGTCAACCCACTACTGCACTGCATAATAAATGTAAACATTAAATGATATCATTTCATCTCTGCTCCTCACCTTTCTAACGACCTTTCAGAGAAAACATCCTGGAGCCTGAATTTTGTTTAACATGGAAGTCATACAGCCTGGGTAATATGACATTCCTACCTACAAGCAAAACATCTTTAATGCATTTATTTCTCCTAAAATAAAAACTAATGTTATACAGATATCTCTTTATCAAAGCTAGAATCAACACATGGACCAGTCAAAATCAAAGTTTTATATACAGTAGAAGAAATAATACATTTACAGCTCTTTGTTCAAAGAATTAACAAGCCAAAAATCGATCCTCTCTCTAGCACAACTCATTTTTGGATGCTATCCACTAACTTTTATTGAGAGCATAATCAAGAAAAAACACTTTCTTTTTTTACATCTCTCATTTCAAAAAAGGACAAAGAATCACATGGGATTAAAACCGAGTTCAAACCAAAGATGGTAAATTCAGATTTGAGTCAGCAGACACATGGAAACCATTGTACAAAGGAGGGAATTCTTGCCTAGAAGTTAGTTCAGGTGAGCTGCAACTAAACCAAAGACAAAAATCTTGGGAGCAGTCTAAAAAAAGGACAGACAGTAAGGAAGTAGCTTCATTCTACACTTAATCTGATTTAATGACAGGAGGTAGCCAAAAGGGTCAGTCTTGCTGTGTGACACCCTCTGGCTCCTGACCACTTCCTTGCATGACACCTACTAATTTTGCAACAGCAGAGTGAGCTGGGACAGAGCAGAGGTGAGGACAAAGGGGTGTCAAATGTTTTTTGAGCACGCCAAATGGACTCAGCTCTCTGGCTACCTGGCTGCTATGATCAATACAAAGAGAGTGACGGAAATGAGAAGGCCCTTCTGCCATGCCTCTCTTTTTCCATAATCCCTATCTCCTGAATAAGTCTGTGGTAAAATGGCACCCATCCATCCCTGATTCCAAGCTACAGAAGCCAAGATCAAGTCACCATCAGGACGCAGACAACAGCTGACTACTGACCTCAGCCGATACATCAGCACAGGTATTATATCTGGATCCCTCTTCTCAGAAGCAACTTAATCGTTAGCAGCAGTACTATTGAAACTTACAAAGAATTCACTTCCTTTGAAACCTCCACTTTTGCTGAATTTGGACAATACCACTCAAAAGTTATCAGGGTAAACAGAACAATCACTGAAGTCCAATTTCCTTATGAAACAAACCAAAATAATATACAGCTAGATTGTACAAAAACCTTCTTTGTACAATTAAAAGATGGAAACAGCAATATGATTTAACAGAAAACACATAGCAAAGTTGAATATCTGATTTTGGGTAAGTATAGGTTGAGTGGTGGGAATCACAAAAATCTATGAAAGGTGGCTGTGCCTCTATGACAAAGTGAATAAAATTGATTTTATACACTACAACTGCTAAATCGCATAAAATATTTTCCCCAAAGCTCTGGCAATGGGATTAGTAGTTTCCTCAAATTCAGCCTCCAAGCAGAACTGTAAACAAGAAATTTAAATACAACAGCAAGGGATTCTGCAGGGCTGGGGGGCAACCAACACAGAGGCTTTTCTCTTTCTGGTATTCACAGCACTTTAGAAGAAACACAGTGATAGTGTATTCTCAGTACATTTTAGGATTCATGTTATATTTGACAGCAAAATAACAAGACTGCCCTACCTATACCAAAATCAGCAAGGCATCTGAAAACACAACAAGCTGTAAGTGAAAATATAATACCAGTGAGCTAAGCTTTTGTATCAATTATTTCTTGTAAGTTTGAGAATAGTAGAATTAGAAAATTCAACCGTAAACTGTTTTCTTACTTCACAAAGCTTTTTTAAAATACAGAATGCACAACAGTAAATGCTGTGGTATGATCACCTGACATTATCAGTGGGCTACACAATACATGCTTTTGAAATCTTTATTATAACATCATCTTACAAAATAAACTATTGCAATAACTTATTTTTACGTCTTCCTAATATAAATTAAAAATATAATTAGCAAAATGAAAAGGCAATAAAAGCAACAGAAGAAGAACCTAGTACCAGAGATTCTTTTATTCTCTATATAGATTTGATTTTCTCACATTACAAAAAAGAATGTCACTTATGCCCAATAGTGGATGTAGATGGGGATGTACTCCAGCACTGCAGTTATGCAACAATTAAATCCAAAACCACAATCTAGCTCATCAAATGTATTTCTAGAAAGTTTTCACACCCTTGAAGAGGAAGAAATACCATCTTTGGAGAAAAAGTTTCAGGTGTCACTGATAGTCCACCCCTTTACATTGCTTCAGTGACACTGCTGAGGTCCTGACCTGTGCTCAATTAACTGCTCAGGCAGCCTCTGGTTGAATTTGGAAGCATTCTAAAGCTGCTGTCTCAGAAAAGCCTCCAGCAACCTGGCATCACATCTTCCCATCATTGTGCAAAAGCATCACATATCAAAACCATGACAAATTTAAAAGCAGTGTATCAACAGCAGAGTCCACAACTATTGTGATAGCTCTGATGAACATGCAAGACATTTTAAGAAAAATGTTTTAATGAAAATACGTCAATGAAGAAATTGCTATTTCACTCAACCGTAGAATTCAAACGTCATTAAAAACAACATAACTAATTACAGCAAAAGTTTCAATCTCAGTCTATTTCACCAAAAAGTGAATGTTTATAAGAAAAATTTTTCTCCTATGAATTAAAGGCATCTGTGGACCTACTGAATATGAAAATCAGACCAAAATAAATACTGCAAGTATTGCAAAGTGAGCCACTGCATAGCTTACTAAAACTCTCCAAATACGGAGATTATACAATACTGCAAGAAAAATGTATTTTATGCTCTTTTACTGATAAGGACTATAACACCTCATTCAGTTGGACTTCATGCAATGCAACACGTAACATTGAGTTCAAAAGATGTTACTAAAAGGACAGGCCAAGATAATTCCTCACCTAAAGCAGCAAGCCAAAAGCAGTGGGGAAAGGGAGTTTTTCACTTACTGCCATCCAGGGCAGTACATGGTCTAAGTCCATGCAATAAGCTATCACAATACCTAACCTGTAAGGCAGATGGCTTTTCAAGAAACACAGTTTGAAGTGCAGTTTAATTGTATTTAGATCCCCTGTACTGCATCATCATGACATATGTGCTAACTTAAAGATTCATTAGTTTCAGGTGACTGCTTTAAAAAATTCAAAATTGGAACAAACCTGAGATGCCTACTGCTAATGACAAAGCTCTGACTGAGTATGGTTCAGTTTAACCTTTAAAAACATATACTGTAAAAGCAAAAGGTCACTTCTTAACATAAGCCTCCCACAGGCAAAAACTGAGAAGCCCTCCTATACTCAAAACATGAAGTCACCTGGTATATCCACTCAAGAAGGAAGAAATGGAAAGGGAATTTTGGCAAGGCAGAGAGACAGGAAACTCTTTATGATTCCTACAACTGTCCATCTAAGATACGCGCTTCCCAAAGCACCAGTGTCAGGATGGGACTGACCTTTACCAAAAGCAATCTTAAGACATTTACCAACCTCCTGAGATGTCTCCTGTAGATCTCCCTAAATTGATAAAAAGTCTTTACTGAATTTACAGCAAAATTATATCTCTTGCCTGCTTCACAAGTAGACCATGGCTGCTATTAACAGAAGCCATGAAAAGCAGCATTTTTACTCTGTACCTTTTTCCTCATAAATCAATATATACTTTTTTTTTTGATGTACAAAGGTACAAAGATTCAACAGCAACCACCACAGCAAGCAGAAAAACTCCCTTAAAGAGTGCATGAAGAATGCAAGACATAATTTCTACATGAAAATAAATATTCCATGTTCATGAATGCATCAAACACAGCAACTGTAGTTAAAACTTCACCAAAGGTTAGCTGCGATCATGGACTGCGTGGCACTTGCTACTATGTATTTAAATGAGTACAAGACAAAACAAAGAATGAAGTTTGCTGGCACAATTGGTTAAAAAAACCACTCATAAAAAATCCCATATGGTTAAGCCAGACAGCTTTCACTTGAAAACCTGACACTTACTCGATTGATAACCACCTGCATACAAAGTTCTTGGCAGCT
Organism: Loriculus beryllinus; assembly: GCA_039877255.1. Taxonomy (NCBI): domain Eukaryota; kingdom Metazoa; phylum Chordata; class Aves; order Psittaciformes; family Psittacidae; genus Loriculus; species Loriculus beryllinus. The sequence continues at coordinate 4,888 of JBCJKH010010156.1, read as the reverse complement.
TTAAAATACTTTCCCCCCCCCCCCTCTTTTTTTTTTTAAGACTAAAATATTCTTCAAGTTACTTCCTATCATATCAAGCACAAACATGCTTTCATTTAACTTCAGGAATGGAATGTGTCTTATTTTAATCTTTCACCCTTTGTTCAGTTAAAAAACCTGTGTTGCTGATAACAAGATGCAAACCAGATCTTATTTAAAATATGATTTATGCTATGTGTTTATATATTCTCAGGAACACTGCATTCCAAATTGATAACTACTTGATTTTGTGGTTTGTTTGGGGTTTTTTTGTTTGGCTTTCTTTTCTTTTGCTTTTACGCTTTTAATGTAGTCAGTCCTGCAAAAAGAGCTGGCAGGATCACCAGGCTCCTGAGTCAGTAGTTTCATACATCAGGCACTCATTTCAATTTTTAGCTGAAAAACTCTAGTATGCATTCCGGTAATAGACAGAGGCATTCCCATGGCTCTGGCACCAACACCCACTTTGCAAAAGGAACTGCATATTCCCAGACAGGGACTGCTGCAGGAGCTGCACAGCTACGGACCCCACTGGTCCGTATATAGCTGCTGGTGTGTGCGTGCAGATACTCCTTCTTCCAGCGCCTGGTTAGATCCCAGGACACAAGTATATGTACATGTCAGCTTCCAGATGGACACATACAGAAAGGATGCCAGCTTCACTGTCCAGTCTGCAGAGAAGCATTGGCAGATGCAATACCATCAATGACAACAGCTCCTCACAGCTCCTCACAGCCCAGGTACATTCGACCACCTTTGCTTCCTTTTCGAGATGGGATTTGCAATGTACAGCTTAGACCAGTAGCTTTATTTTCCAACTTAAGAGTAGGATTATTATGGAATAAGAACATACTGCAATTGTTTGGCAGCAGGTCCCAAGAAATTAATACTTTCTGGATCCAAGGTTGTCAGGACAAACAGCAAAAATAATGAACTCATTTTACAGTAGAAAATAAGGTTAAGGGAAAAAAAACCAAACCCACGGATAGGAAATAGGATTAGTTATGTAGCGGTAAACATGGGGAAGGCAAAACCATGAAAGAAAAAAAAAAGGGGTGGAGGGTATTTTTAGAAAAATGAGCAGTAATCTGACATGAAAGTAATTTCAAGTGTTATCACATTCCCATAACTACAACTAAACGAGCCCAGCAATACCATGGTACTCTTTCTTCCTCACTTGGGAATTTAACAAGCCCAAATTCTAAAACAGATAATGAGATATCGACAGAAGATTAAGAATTATCACCTCATGCTTGTCACAGTTCCTGAAATTGCTGAAATTCTGGTCCTAACTCTACAGAAATGCAAATGGCAAAAGGAATAATCCAGCTATTCTGTGCAAGCATTCTGAATTTTTTCCCTCAGGAAACACAGCATAAGCATGAAGCCCAGCAATTTGCTTCTGGTAACTGCATTTCCACACAGCTGGCTACTTCTGATAGGCCTTCTGAGGCACCTCTTCCATTTCTGGTCATTTTTTTAAACAGAGTGAAGATGTCGATTCAAACCACGAAGAATAGCAGCCTCTCAGTAAAAAGCATTTCCAAGTACACTTAGTTTCACATTTTCTCTAGAACTACAATCTAGCTCTTAGAATTTCAACTGCACAGAAATATCCAAAATACCAAAGCCCATGAAAACAAAGTATAGACATTGCTTGTTCAATAAGGTATAGATGCTCCTCATTTCACTTGAGTTCAGTGGTGCCAATTTATTGGCATTCCAAAGGGACTGATTTTAGAGCACGGACTTCATTTTCGTTTTAAAATTTAAAATAAAACAATAAAACAAATAACAGACACCACCACCCAAAAGAACCCCACAAAAACCAAACCCCAAAAACCAAACACAAGCCCCCACAAAATCCCCACAGCCAGTCACATATCACTTTTGTAAGTACTAGCCTAAGCTTCATGCACCCCTGAAGCTTTGGACTATTTTAATCTTTGAAGAAAAATCTAAGGGATTCCATTTACATATATGAAATGGAAGCAGCACACTTTAGCATATTTCTCCTCAACTTAACTTTTCTTAGAATACACATGGTATGAAAAAAAAACCAACCCAAAACCCCAGGATGCTAACCTTGGGATACGGAGGGCCACAAAAGTCCTCCTGGTTAAACCAACTTCCTCTGCTCTGATCTGGTCAGATCCATGGTTTACATCCCACTCCAGCCTCACGCTATGAGAACCACAGGGCCCTCAGGAGAAATTTATGCAGGTCAGAGGTGCAGAAGCAATGAATATCAACGCTGACAGATGAATTCTGCCTCCATTAAGGTTTGATTACTGTGGTGGAGGTAGTACAGTGCTGGAGATATGCTACCACTGTACTACAGTGTTTACAGAGGAAGATATTCAACTCACTAGTACAAAAGTAGTCAACTCACTTTCTGTTATTATATGATAGAACCATAGAATAGAATCATAGAATACTTAGAGCTGGAAAGGACCTTAAGACCATCTAGTTCATGCTTTGAA
>JBCJKH010010153.1:0-11028 GCA_039877255.1 Loriculus beryllinus | reverse complement strand
GGGAGGGACTCTTCATTAGGGACTGTAGTGACAGGACAAGGGGTAACGGGTTAAAACTTAAACAGGGAAGGTTTAGACTGGATCTAAGGAGGAAATTCTTTACTGTGAGGGTGGTGAGGCACTGGAATGGGTTGCCCAAGGAAGTTGTGTGTGCTTCAGTCCTGGTGGTGTTCAAGGCTAGGTTGGATAGAGCCTTGGGTGGCATAGTTTAGTGTGAGGTGTCCCTTCTTATGGCAGTGAGTTGGAACTGGAAGATCTTAAGGTCCTTTCCAACCCCAACTATTCTATGATTCTATGTATTTCAGACATATAAAAGGACATACTGCTTCATATTAAAATATTGGCTACATTATTTTTCATCCCATTTGTTACTTGAAATCATTGTTCATCTATTCACTACAGCTGGAAGTATAATTGCTGTTGTTATTAGCAGTAAACATAAAGGTAACTGAAGTGTCCAGGAATTCCAGTCACTATGTTGATGAAATTAATTTTTGATTAAGATTATTACTGGGCATTTTAAACCATAGGAATCAGCTGTGTTTTTTTATAACTTTGTCATGGGTTTAAACATTATGCAAAGCCAAAAAGAACAAGTAGACAAGCCCAAATCTAAGAAATATAAACACATAATTCCGTTTCTAGTATAATGTGGGACCCAACGATACAGAAGGTTCACATGTAAGCTCTATTTCCCCCAAAACATATTTAGAGAAACCAATGAAGATGAGTGGACATGAGATGATTTATGGTACTGAAAAATTCAATATACGTAATCTTCTACTTCTCTTGAGTGCATTAAAAAGGTGGACTTGGAACAACAAGGACATAGATAAACAACTGATGCTGTTGTATGGTCCTGGATGACACTCCCATGAGAAAGAGCTGTAGGAGACACAGGATTCTTAGCTTTACTCAGGACTGGCCTTGAATCTTAGCTATGACATAGCTGTGCATGTGTGCATCCACACACCTGCTGATACAAATTTGATCTGTGAACTTGACTTCTCAGGGTGACCCCAAGCCTGTGAGGAGATCCCTGTGTTGGCTGCTCTGCTGTTCTGTATGCTGTGTGACTTCACCCTTGTTGGTACATGCACCGCCCCTGCCAACCTTGTCCTCAGAGAAGGGCTGTAAGGAACAGCTGCTTCCTGACACAATATCACTGAAATTAATTATTTTTATTATTATTATTATTTGATAAGGAAAGAAAAAGAAATTTTGAGGGCATACTGACTTTCTCAAGGTGAAAGAAATAACCACAGCTAATAGACTTTAAATCTTGTGACTTCTAAAAAAGTAAACTAAAGTCTTTAAAAGATGAAAAAAATAAAGGTATAGACAATGCCTTTATGACTAATATTGTTTGCAGAAGACTTCAGGTAAATTTTGGCACAAGAAAAATAAGGTTGGGTGAGAAATCTCAGTGGTGAGATTCAGAAGAGACAACTGACAACCAAAATTGGAAAGAAAAAGTTTTGCTAAATATTTTTGGGTTTTTCCTACTTGGCTATGGAGCAAGCATAAAAACAATCCACAGCATGAAAAAAAACATTAAATTTTGTTTAATTGTTGTTGTTGTTTTATGTTTTATTTGTTTGTTTGGTGCTTTTTGAGGTGGTTTTTTTTTTGGAACCTACCCAAGGAAAGGTAATTGTGCAATTAATTTTAATTTGGTTTATAAACCTATTTTCATTTTATAGTCTGCAAATAAAAGACCATAAAGATATTTATGTTCTTGGTATTTTCACAAAATGGGCTTGGCAATGACTATGGTCCTGACAAAAATTTTACCTCATAAATTTTGCGGGAAGCTGGGCAAACCAGACACCTTATATAATAATCATCTGGGACTGACCATGACAATGGGATCTGTATTTTGAACATCATGGCATGAAGTTCTCTTTATGACACTTGTAGATCTACTACTTATTCATACCAGACTGACTGTGTGAAAGAGGTGGAGAATGTGCTCTGGAAATGAGCACTTACCAGTACAGAGTAGGGGCAGGTCTGCTATACAGGAATCCCTTCATGCTTCTTCATTGCTCCCCTGATGCTTCTTTTCCCAAGTCCTTTTCCAAGTATTTTCTGTGGGGATTCATGCTTTTAAACTGCCATTCAGATTCTTCCTTGATTAACCCCTAATTAAATCTGAATATTGCCTCCCAGTTATGAACATAGTTCAGGGTTTCAGTTTTAAAATGTTTGCTTCCTCTTAAGGCTTGGGCTTATTCGTTTTCTTATTTATGCTTGTCTCCCCTTTTACGCAGAAGCAGTGTCCTATATTTCCAGTCTTCACCTATTTCAAACACATATTTTCAAGGTGGGCCCAAACAGCTCTTTCTAGCATGTAATGAGGTAACCACAGAAAACAGCTATTAGATGTGCAGCAGTGGCTTGGCCTTTGACAATATTTCATGCGTTCTTCTTACCACGAGTTACAGGGAGGGATGTAGAGAGTATAAACTTCCAGGCTGGAAAGCATGTGTTACATTTTCATGAGGAGACCCTTTTGTCACTAATGCATAGGTTTGTCTACAGTGAGATGAAGTACTTGCAGTGCTGCCTGTGATTTTTATTTTTTTTTTCTTTTTACATGAAAATCAGACAAAAGAAGAAAGAAGCACTATTGCCTACCTATCCCCCTTATGCAATGGGAAAATTTCTGAATACCTTGGATACAGATGTTAATCTTTACACACATGCATGTTCATCTCAAATCTCACATTAATCCAGATGCATACTTCTTGGTGGTCATCCCCAGTGCGTGCTTCTATGAACACCTTTGCAATGAAAAGAGGTTAAGAGAAAGAATAGAAATAGTTTCTGGACTTGTATCTAGCTTGTTGGAAGACTAAAGGAGGGCGATGTTGTCCTTATCTAGCTTTTCTTCCTTTCTGTGTTTAATCTGATAGATTAACCTGCAGCTGGGTACTTCCAGCACACTGCTAAGGGTTAATCAACCCCCGAACAAACAACAGAAAATAATCTGGATGCAGCAGCAGTTAGCAGCATTTAGAAACTTCTTGGCTATTCTGCTTGCCTTAAGGAACACATTGCTTGCTTTACCATGTAACATTAAGGATATTATCTTTCTACCTTTAAGGAATATTATGCTGGAAATTTTACAAGACCTTCTTGCCTAGATAGCTTGGGGAACTGCCAGATCTAGCCCTTATGACAAAAGGGCTATTAGAAACACAATTGGAAGGTCAAATCTTTTAACAAGAAGGCTCTGCAATCCCTTTTTCATCTCAATGCTGACTCACAATGTAACTCTTACAACCATATTTCTGTCAGAGGTGCCCAGTTTAATTGTATTGACATGTCAGGCAGAAATACAGACACTGAATACTCCTGGTATGTGGAAGCTACATCTTTAATGAGATTTGAGTGCCTTCAATATCTAAAGATTCTCCTGAAATAATCATTGAATTGTTGAGTGGGGGCTGCAATCAGGTAGGCAAGGCAGGTCCTTGTTTCCCAGGTCCAAACAATGGTGGAATGGGGAGGACCTGCCCAGTCACCCCTAACCAGGGACTGATGGCCTCAGGCTGAGCTGAAATGGGGTTATGGGCCATGGGCAAGGCTGGAGGGAGGCTCCAGTGGAGGCTGTACATAAATCTCTCAAAAATGTAGTAAATTCTAAAATAAGATCAGAGTTACTCCTCTTCATGGCTTTGTGTAGTTTTCCAGGTCTTATTGAAGAAGTGTGCTTAAATGTTTTTAACTTACTTCTGTATTTAATTGAACAAATGCAAAAAGTGCTTTACTCCTCTGTTTAAATGGGTGATTTTTTTTGGGTTGATTTTTCATTTGTTTTTTGTTTGTTTTCTTTTTTTTTTTTAGCATGAGGCATACTGCAGTGAGATGAAAACTAGCATCATAACTGTCACCATTAAAATGAAGGATGGATTACATTTCTAGTATATGTTAGACAGTGACTTTATGCAGATTCTTTCCTGTAAGAGACAGAAAATATTTCTATTTTCAGATTTTGCAGCAGATAAAAAGAAATAACATTGCAGCTGAAATGACCAGTAAATGTGGATTTGTTCATAATTTTGGGGGAAGATTAAAATTAAGTGTGGGGTTTTTTTGTCCTTTACTAAATTACTATTAGAAAGCCAAAAGTGCCAGATTTAAGATTTTTCTAATCTTATTTTAACTGGAGAAAGAGACAGCAGGCAGAATAATTTATTAAGGATCATGATGACTGTACAAAGTCTAAACCATAAATGAATTTTGCGGACATAAAGCAACTTTAATTTTTCTTTTCCCACTTTGTTTCTGAAAAAAAGTAAAAATAGGGACCTTCCTACTGCGCTCTAAACTGATACTTGTCATTGCACAGCAATCTGTGATAAAAAACAATAATCAATCATGAAATCTGTCAGCCATTAGTAGGGAAAATGAGACTAAGGGATGCAGGACTGTTTTAGGAAATCTCAAAGAATATTGACCTAAGCTTGGGAATAAAAAAAAAAAAAAAAGAAGCTGCAATGATTTAATAGATTTATTAAGACATTGCTGCACTCCAGAATTCAATTTGCAAATATGTGTTCCTTCTGTGCAGTATATAGATAATGCAGATGTACAGTGTTCATGTTGGTTCTAATTTTCCTCTGATCTAAGCTCAAGTTTACATTAAGTCAGAGATCTCTCCTAAGGTGTAGCTGCCATCTTTGAAATGACATAAAAAGAAAGTACTGCTTGTTCTATCAGCTTAATTTTCATAGTGCTGCAAGTTCTAGAAGGACTATGAGCCTTGAGTGACATGGTTTAGTGAGAGATGTCCCATGTCCCTCCTCATGGCAGGGAGATTTGAACTAGATGATCTTAAGGTCATTTCCAACCTTAACCATTCTATGATTTCAGAACTACTTATGTTATTTCCATTACAGGTTATGAACTTATTAATGAAGGCTGCTGTTCAACATTAATTATCAGTAGAGTAAAATAGAACATAGAACATCATATTTTTGCCCTTTTTCATACAGGGCTATTTGATTACTTAGGCGCTGAAAGGGGATGCCTTCTTCAAATAGGGAAAGATGATGTGACAAATTCAACAGTTATTTCTCAAGAACTTGCAATTTAGTGACCCCTTATAAAGTTAATTATTTATTATTTTATATTAGATGACTATTTGAAAATTATAGAATCGTAGAATACCTGGCTGGAACAATCTTCAAGGATCATCTGGTCCAACCTATCTAGGCAAAGCATGACCTAGACTAGATGTCCCAGAATCTTGCCAGCTGAATCTGTATCTTGCTATTTCCATTAGCAATTTGGATATTACTATGTTTATTTGAAGTTACAACAACACTGTATAGTTGTCTTGGGCATTCATTAAACTTTGTGTTTTCTCAAGAAAATCCAACTGTACTCCACTATATAGGTTTACATAGACCTGCAGAAGCATCCTTCTGTATAGTAGCTACTATTACTTCAGCTCTTCTCATGTATGGAGGTAACAAGTTGTAGACTACTGATACAGAAGTCTTGATTTTATTTAACATATATGTTGAAAATATAACTTTATTACATGGTTTACATTCAAATTAAGTATTCATGAATGGTGAAACTGTGGATAAAGGGTTATTTTTCAGTATTAGGGATTTTTTTTCAAATATATGACTATATCACCTGTAAACGAATGCTTCCCAAATGGTGGAGACAGGAGGGGCAGAGGGGGAACTTCAGTGTGTTTTCCTCTGCTTGCAATAAATTATTTTGGTGCATAAGAATTGCTATGTGCTTACCTGTCTGTTACATTTATTTTAAAAGTTCACACTTCTGAGAAACTAAAAGGCTCTACAAACCCTTACCTTTAAACTTCAGCCAGATACAGCTTTTGAGAATTTTATTTCTTTTCTTAACCAGCCGTGCAAAATCCATATGATGTCCAAATTATAATAATTTTTATGTAGGCAAACTTCTTTATTTTTCAGTTTTCTATTCCTTGTTTGTGATAAAATATTCTGTGAGTTTAGGTACCTGATGATAGCACAATTAACATTAGAGAATTTAAAATCTACTTCAACCTTTGAGCCAAATTCAAAGAGATTGCAAAGAAACCTTTCTTTCAATAGGCCAGCTGCTCAATTAAAAAGAGGGCTACTGAGATAAATGTGCATGTCTCTGTGCATATGGATATATCAGAACATATATGCATATTTTTTATTTAAAACACAGTAATAAGCAATTAACATGGTTGCTTTACATCTTCTTAACGCTAACTGGAGTTCAAAGTCAAAGAAATATTAGAGTGTTTAAGCCTTGTGAAGAAGCCAAATATTTTTCTGGTACTTTGATTGCCTTAATGAACTGGAAGTTACTGAGGCTTATTTTAATAATTTGTGACCTGCAGCTGCAGTTATTAACCAGAATAAGATGTGCATAATGCAAGATTCAAGAGATTGAGGCTGTCTGAAAAGGAAAGGAAATTTTGTTACTTATGATTTTGGCTCAGTGATGCTTAAAATATATTTATCTCTGCACACAGATGTTAAATGACCCGTGAATGGAGTTTGATTATCATACTGGAGGTGGGAGGAGGAGCTTGCTGTGCCATCATGAGCTCCTCACTATCTTCTGTCGCCTAAGGAGATCAGTCTCAGTCGCATACACATTCCTCCATATCCAGCTATGGGTAGATTAGATGATCAAAAGCATAAACCTCGCCATCTAAATGCCTTATGACTCAAGAATTCTTTAAAGGAAATAAATATTTAAAGTACTTTCACAAGGGGATTCTCTCATTATTTTTTTTTTATGTAAGTGTTTAAAAGATCCCCCAGATGGTAGACAGGGCAAATTAGAGAGCAGGCTCTACTCGTTGGGATGGCATCAGACCTCAGTTTTCTCAAGGAACTGACAGGTATGGTCATGTGGTGGCAATTCTGAGGGACAAGAGAGTTCAACTAAAGAGGCAGATCTGAAAACCCAGCCTTCTCCAAGCACAGATACTGTCCGTCCACACCAATGCTCAGGAAAACAAATTACCAAAGTCTGGTGCAAAGAGGCAATATGGAGGAGGTGGAAGCAGAATGGGCTTGACACTTATTACTTGACACTTCACTTGACACTTCCATGTGGAAAACTGTGTCCAGTTTTGGACCCCAAAATTCAAGAAAGATACCAGCAAAGGGGATCAATCTCGTGGAGGGTCTCAAGAAGTTTGGGAGCTGGAGCACTCAGAGAAGAGGCTGTGATGCTAGTCCTGTTCAGCCAGGAAAGAGACAGCTTCAGGGATATATAGCAGCAGTCTGCTAACAAGTATGAGGAAGTTGTTAAAAAGACAAGACCAGGCACCACAGACCTACTGAAGCAGGGAAATAAGACACTGGTCATAAATTACATCAGCAAAGGTGAAACTGGCTATTAAATATTTATATATATTTATATATATATATAAATTTTTCTAAATCACTGTGAGGATAATTAGGCATTGTAACAGAGGGCCCTGGGAGACTGTGTGGCATCTGTCCTTAGAGGTTTTCAAAACCTAACTGGAGGAAATCCAAAGCAATCGGGTCTGAATTCAGTGTTGATTCTGCTTTGATCAGGAGGTTATACTAGAGACGTAGTGCACTACCTTCCAACCAGAATGACTCTGCAATTTTATAATTGGAAAGCAGTTTTGTACACAACCTAAAAGTAACACAAGAAATGGGTGATAGATTCCAAATGTCACTTAGAAAATTAGCAGATTAAGTTCCACATAAGTTGTCACCTATCCTTTTCAATGACATTTTGTACTAATTCTGCCCTTGTTATCTTGGTTAACACTTTGGAAAAAGGAATCGAGATTTCCTAATGCTACAGGCATGAATTCCAAATAAATGTGCTCATTAAGCAGCGAGTGCTTGACCACTAATGGCATCAGGTTAGCAGCAGGCAACATAATTTTAACATTGTCCATCTTTTATGTACTACTATCCATATGCTGTCCTACCTCAGTTACCCCCAGTTAACACAAAAGAACTGAGTTTGCCTTTGCTGGGTTTCTAAAATATACTTTCTTTGGGGAAAAAAAAAAATAAAATTGGAAAAGTGGGAGTGAGAAGAACAAGTTGTTTTCATTCTGAGCCTCATTCTTTTGTTTGTGCACAGATTTGATGATGGAAAGAGAGTTTAGACCTTACCTAGACTAGGGTAGTGATTTTGGGTTCAGTGTAAATTAGCCAATATTTTCAACAGAAGTTACCTTTAAATGTATAGTAAATCAAGTTTTCAGATAAGACAGAACCTAAATGGTTTGGAGTACTTCATTGTCTGTTTAGTTTCTTGGATTGTTGGTTGTTGGTTTTTTGTTGTGTGTTTGGTTTTGTTGATTAGTGTTTATTTGTTGTTTTTTTTGTTTTGGTTTTTTTTTTGTGTTTTGTTTTGTTTTGTTTTGTTGGGGTTTTTTTTTTTTGTTTTGGTGGAGTTTTATTTTGTTTTTTTTTTTGTTTGGTTTGGTTTGGCTTTTTTTGTGTCCCTGTGTCTATTTTTAGTTTTATTTCAAGTTTAAGCAAGATTAACATGCTGGCTATACAGTTTTCCACCTACACACTGTTTAATTTGGGCTACAATTTAACTTTTTTAATGTAATGACTAAAGCATACTCACCCAAGAACTGACAGACTTCTAAACTTGTTCACACATCTGTCAATGAAAAGCACCTCAACACAAGTGAAAAATGGACACTGAGAATACTTAATTACTGATAACCTAATAGAATGGTTTGTTGCAGAATGCTTGATCAGGGCCTAAGCTGTTCTGTATTTCAGTGTCAAGTGTTAATGACCCAGACTACCTATGCATTGAAGCTGAGTGTAGATAACATATAAAATTATTAACAAGAGATCATTAACAGATAACAGTTTAGGCTAAATCCTTTTGGACAAATGCAAGCTTGAAACTAAGCAGAGTTCTGGCTTTCTATTTTACTGTCTTAACTGCTTCAGAGATAACAATTTAAGGACACAACTTGCAAAAAATACACAACAATACAGACAAAGAAACAGTTAATTACTTGGGCGAAGCAAATTATTAGAAATATAGTATTGAGGATTTTAGCTAAAATATCTCAGTGTAACCTCATCATTAATGCTTAGCTATTGAAATGAAGAAGACAAATTACTGTAATCCCAAATTTTGCTAACTATTTGTTAACAATTTAGAAAATATAGAAGGATAGAAGGGGACTGTACGCTATGGGAAATACCATGGGAGCTAAGTCATTTTGCAAAGATATTTATGACTGTGTGGTCAGAAGTTGCTGAAGTATTAACCAAAACTAGCAGCTCTTCTAGTGAAAGGAACTTTGCTACAAGTACTGTGTGATGTCAAACAAAACTTGCTGAGTGTGATGTCTATTTCGTCATTAGCACAACATCAGCTAGAGTTGTAAAGATCAATGCTGTTGCCCTGAAATATTTAATCTTCCTTATCATTTAACTGACTTTAGCAGCACCCTTTAAAGTGACAAAAGATTTTCTAGCATTTCAAGTTCATACATCTTTTATATGTGACAGTCTGAGAAGCTGTAACCACGCTTTTCATTTCATTTAGCCACCAGATGTGAATCTCATAATTCTTTTAACTTTTTACCTGACCTTACTTAGGATTTTATGTAACTATTTCCTCTTTAGGCTGGAGTTTATAATCTGTTGCTGCTCGTGTTATTTCTAATGACTGAATTGTATAACATCTTTAATAACAGCATATTCTCCACTCTCTGTGTGTGTAACTTGAACCTTTATTTGAACGTGCTGTTTCAAAATGGTGCATCCCTTCTTCATTTTTTTTAAGCAAGCACTTATGGTCTCCTTTTTAAAATACTTTTATGCTTTTGCAACATTGCACAGTGTATTTTGTATATTTTGAAGAGCACAAATTTTACATTGGTATTTCCTTTCATATTTTTTTTCTCTACACTTTGCCATTGGGGGAATAAAATATAATTTCCCCAGAAGGCCTTATTCTTTTCAAGTTAATCACTGGCTGTTCTTGTCTGTCACAGTGCAATTCAAAATGAGATAAACAGCAAGAGCACATAACTTCTTTTTATACTTCTCTGTTGTTAGCAGATTCTTTTTGAAGCTTTTTTTCTCTATTTGTAAAATCTGTGACATTAAGAAAGCATTACACAAAATGTGACTGAACCATGAGCTATGAATCTCGTTGAAACAGAAAGATAAAAGCTAGAGGTATAGAATCAAACAAGGACATATCTGAATAATTCTAGAAATGTCTTAAAATGTATTTGAGATAGCAACATGGTGAATTAGGTTTTTTTTTTAAAATGCAGACACACTGAGAAGCATGTGCTGTTGTAAATTGTTACCCAGAACTATGGGAGCCGGAATCGTGGGAGCCAGAACCAAAGTTATTCAAACTGAAATATGGGTAGTTTAGGTCAGATATACGGAAGAAGTTGTTTACTGTGAGGGTGGTGAGACACGGGAACGGGTTGCCCAAGAAAGTTATGAATGCTCCATCCTTGACAGTGTTCAAGGCTAGGTTGGACAAAGCCTTGGGTGACACGGTTTAGTGTGAGGTGTCCCTGCTTATGACGGGGGGGTTTCCAACTGTAACTATTCTATGATTCCATGATTATGGAAATGAAAGCAGTGTTAATTAACTACCTTTCGGAAGAATTCCAAAATTGCATTTGTAATACTTTAAGCATACAGTAGGTGATAAAGAAGCCCACTTTAATTTCTATCCAACTATTGGGTGCAATTTGAATCGGTAAGTATTAACAACAAAATTATTTAGATAATCCTTGGTTGCTGGAACAGGGCACTAATTTTCAGATGAGCAATAGTTTCAATAATGGTGTATCTATAAATTTACTTTCCTTCACTGTTGCAGACATTCAATGGGGACCTGATGTTTACAGGCTTTTTTGGGAAAGACAGGCCTGGCAGGCGGGGAGGGGGAGTTGGAAGACCATCTGCTCCTACAGCTTCTTTACTTTCCGATTCATACCATATCAAAGAGAGAACTTCTAGGCAAAGATAGGACTGT